>DWON01005794.1:0-14537 GCA_018251015.1 Phocides pigmalion okeechobee
CGTGCAACCACATACACGACCGAAATCCTATCTGAGCTTGAACGAGGACTAATATGATCGCCTCGCTCCAAAGTGTAGCCGCCATCCGCTCTTCTCCGACCGAAACACAGGTAATGCGTAACGTCGGATTATGAGGGCGACGGTGGTACCTCCCCAGTCGAAGTATAGTTCTCCCACCTTTAAAATGTTCCCAGATATATAGACATCTTAATAAAAAAAAAAAACGATTTTTGTTTTGGGTTTGGGTGTTCTTTTATTTTTCTTTATATATGTCTATGGCACTCACGATACAGGAAATCTTTGTGAGTGCAGAAAGCTTTATTATTATTATAAAAAAATGTCTGCTACTTAAACAGACCAAAATAAATTCCCTTTTTTGCAGGATTTAAAAGACTTTTGGATGACTTAAAACCGCTTCTAACAAAACGAAAACAAAGTACGGAATTTAGTTCCGAAACTCTCTTGACTGACGTTCGATAAGATGGAAGCAACTTAATTCAGGAAATTGTTTCTTGGCTCTTGTAATTACTCATCTATTATATAGCGGAATAATGAAAGGAAATTATAAAACTTATTATGAGAACGAACATCTGTCGCTTCAACTTCACACTAATTACTGACGAGTTCGGCTGAATAGGCAGAATTAAATATTAACTTTCGGAAACGAAATTCTTAACCCTTTTCCGTTTGATAACATCGTATCTAAAACATGTATATATTTTTGAAAATTTAGGGAAAAATTTTACGATGCGCGTGCACACCGTCACGAAAAACCGACCCCATGAAATTAGCTACTTTTGTAGTAACAACATTACTGTGATTAATTCGATAAGTTGCGAAGTGATACAAAATTAAAACTAATTTGTTTATTTTAATTACGTACAAATATTTTTTATGATATTTAAATAAAATTTATTTCACTAGATAATGCGTTGTAATAAAACTTTCTTTCCTTAATGTAGATTGTTTCCTTAATGTATTAAATACCTTTTTTTCTATTATTAGTGTTGTTTTCTCTACAAACATATCCTATATGCGAAGGACAGATTTTTTAAAATGATTTTTATCTTGTTATGCCAAAGAAGTATAACTCCTTTCCTACGTACATAAGTACAAATACACGATTTTGTTGTTTTTCAATTTTCTTTTTTCATTGAGGTAGCAAATGACCTTACGATCCACCTGTTTGTAAGTAGTCGCTGCTATCGTTGCTATTTCTCAACGATAGTTATAATGCCTTTAGTAATAAAGCCTAGATAGCCTCGTGTCTTTATGTAGCTCGTAAATGATGGATAAGTGCGGCAACGTGGGGCGTGGTTGGCATTTAGATGGGTGATCGTTAACTGATGTTTTTATCTCCAAAAATATTTAAACTATTTTATTTTATATTATATTATATAGTGATTTGAAAAATAATGGTTATATTAGCGGTTATCAAAATCTAAATATTTTTATTCAAAGTAGATTCTTTACAGAACTCTTGAAAGTCAATAAACTACCACCGACTTGTGGTGTTTTATTTTGGAGAACTATCTATACTAAAAATCATTTTGATCATTGTCGAGTTCCATGATAATATAGTATGACAATGTTTAACTTATGTTATGAGTAAACTAAGAGAGGAAACTTTTTTCCGTATTTTTTTATTGTCATTCGAGTTTAAGCTATTATTATTTTTAAAGATCGGAGAACTATACTTCGACCAGGGAGGTACCACTGTCGCCCTCATAATCTGCTGTAAAGCATTACTTGTGTTTCGATTGGACAGGTGCGGTTGCCAGTTACACATTGAAAGAAGGAAAAGAAAAACAATAATACTATACAAAATACACATATAAAAAAGTATAACTATACATAAACAATATTTTAAATTTAAATGTAATAGAATAAATGTGGGGTTGTACAATTCATTTACAGAGAAAATTATTAAAAATATAATCTTAAAAACTATTATATTATATGCTACCCAGCGTAAGTAATAGTAATATAGAATAAATGTAATAGATCAATAAATTAATAACATTTCCTTGTCGACAGCTTCAATAATGCAAATGAAGATATTTTTCAACATGCAGTAAAGCGTCGAATTCGATCCATTTGCAAGCAAATTGCAGTTCGTTATGTCGTTGTAATGAGGGCGGCCATGCCGATGCGTTTCGTGACTGTAATGGAGATTGATATGATTTCATGAACTTTTTGTTTCTTCGTAATACTAAGTAATAATTCTCAGAAATCTCTATTAACTGCAAAAAAACTATATTACTAGTGAACGAGATCTTATTAAAAGTGATAAATTAAAATATTTTTGTAGAAATAATAATAACAACATTTTCCTGTATAATGGTTACTACCGATTAACGATTTTTTATTGCCGATATTGCGTACTGTTTGCATGGGTTTTAGTTGCGGCTTCAATGCAGTGGTGGGAGAAACTCTTGAGAGATTCTACTGGTAAATTGATCTAACTATCCTGTCTTGTTTACTTTTGATTGGATAATGCAGTTTCATTGTAGTTATTGGTGTAAATTTATCGTAATTTAATTATTATGTCAGTCTTTATTATTGTGTTTGGGAACTGTTTATGTTCTTCATAAAAACGTGAAGTTCTGGGCTACTGCAATGCTCCTTAAACTCATATTGGTGGGGATACGTATAAAGGTCAACCCATTTGAGGATTTTTTTCAAACATCCCCAAGGGTCCCCGAAAAAAAAATGTCCTAACGTGACCTGGATAGCACAGAAGTTCACGTGAATGTTTGATTACTGGCAATTAACCCTATTCAAAATCTAATCGAGTCCTACTTTGCTTAACTTTAACGACCGTTTACAATTTACACAGCAAGGCTAAGCGATCTTTGTTACAATTCGTTCGTTAAAATTTAACCGTATGAATTTTGGAAAACTATTGAAACTGCGCTGCCTTATACGAATTGCTTGTGGAGGGTCGCAACGTGCCATTTTGAAAGCGCATTTTTTCGATTTCCACGAAGAAAATAAACAAACAGAGAACTAGGGCAAGCCCTAAGGTTTACTGCTTGTAATAGGTTCTGACAATCGCATGAAGGTTTTACATAATTATGTGTTCACGTATAGAAAAATTCTAATAGTTTTTAGGTGTGACGTCAAGTAAATATAAAAATACGACTTCTATACAAAAAAGTGTGTATGTGATTTTGTGTGTATGTATGTGTGTGTGTGTGTGTGTGCGTGTGTGTTTGTGTGTGTGTATATATAATATAATATAAAAAATATAAAAATATAATAAAGTATAAAAAATCAAATACAATTGCAGACTTATTTCTATGTTTTTTATTCTGGAGTGTATTCCGAGTAGTCAAAATAAATACGTAGTTATTGCGTATTCAGAACGATAGGAACAAATAAACAGGTAGTGTGTATTTAGAACGATGGTAATAAACACATGGGTTATGCATATTCTGAATGATTTGAATATTCACGGGTAATGAGTGTTTTGAATTGTCGTAATATATGTACATACACATATGTAGACGTATTTAGAATTTTCAGAGTAAATTTGTAGACAGTGCGTATTCTTAACGATTTAAATAAACAATTAGAGGGCATATATTATTTCAAATTGTCGGCATAAATATGTAGGCATTGTGTATTCCCAATGATCTAAATAAACCGTGCGTATTACGAATGATTGGAATAAACAGGAAGACAGTGTGCATTACGAATTGTCGGAATAAATGTATAGGCAGTGCGTATTCAGAATGTTCCGAAGTTGTAAAGTAGGCCGCTACGATACCCACCATTTGGCATTTATATAGCACTAATTAGAGGACACGGGTTTAACTAGAGTCGTGTGTAAGCAGCCAGTTTGCCGGCGACGCGATCGCAAATCAAATTATCACTCCGCCGCTCGACGGCCCCGATGCTAATTGTACGGTCAAATAATGATTATGGGGGACCGTGTTTACATGCCGATTCGAAAACATTCCGTCGACACACAATTTTGTATTTCCAATTCACGCTACGGACTATAAAGATTTATTAAATCGACTTTATTTGAGAGCCGAATTTCATTCGGACGCTTCCCGAATTACATTAGAATGATCTAATTTGTTTCGTTTGAATTTCTTTCATACTTCAAGTTACCTATATTTCATTTATTTTCATAATGTGATAGGGAATAAAGATATATTATATATTTAAATATTTTAAACGGGTCCATGCCAAATAGTGAACTTGTATAAAATTATATGGATAATAATTAACGTAAAGGGTAAAAATGTATCAGATACTCTAGAATTTAATACAATTAATGATATCACATAAAGATTGGATGTGAAATTCATTAAACCTAGTATGGGTAAAAAAATTATGACTTTTATGCTCCTGTACTCTTGACAGTAGCAGCATTAGCCTCCTTAGTCCGTTAACTAAGAGAGCAATATGTTGGCAAAATAAGCGAAAATTCGCCACGATTCCTCTTCGAGAGCTCGGCGAGATTGCACTAAGCTCCAATAACGTTGAGCGATGTATCACCGTACACTTGATGCTCGTATTTAGTTTGTATGAAGGTGATATAATTCTTTAAAATTCTTTTTGAAATGTAATATGAAAGTATTGCGCATGCAGACCACCTGATTCCAAGTGCTTACTACTACTTGTGGACATTCACATATAATATCAACTAACTTCAAATAAGACTGAAGACCTATGAGAAGTCATACGTAGATGATTTGCATCTCTTGCGGACTAAGATAGTCGGCCTATATGCAAGTGTAGCCGGCAACCACACTCCGCCAATCCAAATATTGCGTTACGGCAGATTGCGATTTTATTGGTGGGAAATCCCTTGTCGACATATAGTTATACCTATTGAAACAGTACTGTAAAAAAGAAAATAAATCATATAAGTTATTACAGGTCACATTTAGAGCTGTCAAAGTAACCTATTATTGCCTGAACTAGTTCCCAACTTACAGTCTTCATAAGATGAGTGATAACCACGAGAAGGAAGGAAGCCGCCGAGGCGCCATTATCTGCACGGCTAATGCCTTTGTCGGCTCCATTCACACAGGAATAATTAATAACCCCCCAACGATTGTGTCGGTGGCATACTCGCCTTCACCTTACTCTGCAGCCGAATTCCAACCTCAATTTACCCAAAACTCGAGCCTATTGACAAGACGACTTCTCGAACCACCAAGCAAGGTATTAACGATTCGATTCCTGAGCAAGATAAGTGTTTATTTAGGCTTTGAGTATTTAGGATTGTCCCCAACCCTCGCCATTACCAACTTGTGCTTTAAATCAAATAAGTTTTCACAAACTCGCACTGCGTGTGTAAATATGTTGACTTGCTTTTCGTCAATATATTTTTATTTGCTTATTAATTTTCGATTAGGAAACGTTGCCATCCTTTTATCAAGTATTTTGTAGTCCTTTCTTCATGATAAAGACAGATATGCTCATCATAATGATTTGTAATAGCATGATTTGTTGCACTAGGCTGTATTGAATCAGAGTTGCATCTGCTATTTTAGAAGTTATGTATGTATTAGAAACTATTATTTACCTTAACGGCGCTGGAGAGCATCGTGAGAAAATCTGCTGGACTGAGTTTACAAAAAAATCTCAAAGATTTACGAAAGCTACTAATTTGCACACAAAATTCCCAGAGAATGCGAATACCCAGCAATGGAGTCATAATGTTTAGTTTTTTCAAATGTAGTTTTATAATTAATGGATACGGCGGTTTTGCCTTCTTATTCGAATCATTTAGGTTCTACCACCAAGCGATAGAAAGGGCTACAAAATTTTATTTAATATAGAGAAGTAGAAATAACTCACGTTCGACCTTTTAATTTCAAATCTGACTTCATTCAGAAGCCGCGGTGTCTAAATCTCATTATTCCGCAGTTAAAAAGTCATTAATCGTGAAAATGAATGAAGAAGCTGAACAATAGGCACAGCAATAGGGCTGTGGAGGAACGGCTCCTAATGAAAATTTAACGTGGTAGTAGGAATTTTTCTGTTAAATACAAGTTCAGAAGTTAAAATAATTGTGAGGGTAAAGTCATGATTACCTACAGATAGAATTGTCACTACTAAAATGTCTAATGGCAAGAGTCATTTTACCTTACACCTTATAGTATAAGTATAAGTCCTTATAAGTCACCCTACTGATCATCTTATTAGTCTGTTCACTTCTAAGGTGTACAGTGTAAATTAACTATAATTAGACACGTGTACAGGTGCTCGATTTGAGTGTTGTACTATTGCCAGTTGCGTTTGTTTCGATATTCTAGTCTTCTCTACGAGCTCGGAAGGAGATCACCGAGAGGCTTTTGTAAGTGGGAATCCTACAACATCCGCAATCGCTTACATCCTAACGACTTTACTCGGAAAAAAAAGAAAGTATAGCGTAAAGTTTCGGGTTTGATTCTTCTTGAGACAGACTTTTTGCACGATAATTTTTTGTACAGATACACATAGCGGAAACGCAGTTAGGTCTAGATAAGAAATCTAGGTTTAATATTTGAATTTTTGCTTATAAAATGCAATTACATGATTGATCATGACCATGAGAACATGTTTGATCCAACCCGAAAAACGGTTCCAGGTTCGATTACCGAATTAAAATTAAAAAAAAAATCTTTATTAATTTTAAAACAGTCCTTAATAATCGTAGCAGGAGCCCCTGTACGAGGTTGTAGACCTGTGTTACTGGGTACCCGGCTGTTAATCACCGAATACCTAAGCTGTGAGATTGGTATCCTGTGAAAGCCTGCCCTATTGTGTAGTGTTTACTGTTACATGTAACAAATAAAGTTTTTTTCTATATCATTGTTGTCAATGTTAAGGAAAGGATACTTTGTGAATGTATTTTTGAAAAATACTTCGCTCTGCTCGTAACCCAGTCTATCAATAAAACGAATGATAAACCGTCTTAATGTATGAAGGAAGAGGTTCTTACCGAGTTATAGCGCGTTTAGTTTTATTTTCGCAGTCGAAATACCAATCAAAATTTAATACACACATCAAATTCACGTTTCCTATCGCAAAAATAAACCGTGTTGTTTATTTTTATATTCCTTCCAGAACTAATTTCACAGTATATTTAATTGTTTTGTGTAAATGAAACGAATTATTGCGTATTACTGCAGAATGAACAGCTTATTTTTGTTTTGAAGTAATAACGAGATCGTAGTAAACATTTGATGTAAAGTAGGTTGCTTAGACTCACAAGCAAAAATGTTTTGAAAGCGTATAGAAACATGCATATTTCAATGTCAATAACAACTAAAAGAGCAGATTTTAGGCCTTATATTCGTATTTTTAAAATTATATAGTTTTTTTCAAACTTATTAAGAGGGATTCCAATACATAGGATTAATTCCTACGTTTGGGTATTCCGAAGGGACATAGGAGATTGCAATTGCATTATATTTGCATATGAAATATTAATTATGTTTTGAGATGTACAAGTTATTTCTGAGATTACTGACATTATGACAAATACAGATAAATTCTAACAATAATTGTTTTGGGTTCTATTGAGATTATAAACACCTCTAAACAGGTTTTTATCATATATTTTCCATTTACGGACAGTGTTCACTTACAGTTTTATTATATGTGCACATAGATAGATAAACCTATTAGTGCGTGAAATTAATCGTCGAAATGCATCTCAAACTGACTTAACTTGTACTTGCTGGCATCAACGATTGTTGTTTGTTTTAAGTTTAAATGCACTTGACATAATCCGCGTACAAAGGCGGCTGCTCGTCTGACGTTCCCACAATGGGTCTGAGGCTATTAATTATTTGTGAGTCGTAATGCCGACAATGGCGCCTGGAACACTAGGCGTTCTGCTTGAAACGATCTCACATCAGCTGTAACACCCACTGAATAGTGCATTAGGCATTATGGCGTACATAAGCGTTGATAAGCTCATCTTTCTCGAATGAAAAAGGTAATAGAACGCGATTTTTATAGTGAGGTCGAGACGGAGATTAGGACGAGTCTGTGGAAGGGTTATGGCGGGATTGAAGATTCTTTTCTTAAGAATTAAATTTATATATTTAAAGGATAATTTCGAATTTGGTCAGCGTAGTAAGTTTAACCCTTTTCTTTCTGAGACGAGACCCCAGGACTAGCTGATGGATAGGGTTGATGATGATTACTTACTGAATATATATCTTATATTATTAGTAAATGTTTGTAGACCACCCGATATTGAGTAATTGCTCATGGACATCCACGTACAAGAATTCAACCTTAAAGAGAAATTAACTTTTTTGTGTGAGAAGAATAGCAAAGGAGCATGCAAACCACCTGGTGGTGAGTAGTCGCAGCCCACAGACATCCACGTGCAACCACAAACACGACCGAGATCCTATCTGAGGTCGAACGTAGATGCGTTGTTTCTCCTGAGGACTAAGATGGTCGCCTCGCTTTAAGTTTAGCGGGCAACCGCACCTCTCCAACCGAAGCACAAGTAATGTTTTACGGCGGATTATTAGTGCGGAGGTGGTACCGCCCTGGTCGAACTATATTTCTGCCACTTTTCAACTCTTATTGG
The DNA here is from genome assembly GCA_018251015.1 of Phocides pigmalion okeechobee. Classification (NCBI taxonomy): domain Eukaryota; kingdom Metazoa; phylum Arthropoda; class Insecta; order Lepidoptera; family Hesperiidae; genus Phocides; species Phocides pigmalion. The sequence continues at coordinate 8,561 of DWON01005794.1, forward strand.
AAATCGTAGTCCTAGTCGCCCGTATGTTAATGTAGCCTGTAAGTATTCCTCTCCATTCAAAATACAAGAATTTCTTGACGCTAGATTACGAGGGCGACAGCGGTGCCTCTCCGACATATTACGTTTGTACGACCTACCAATAAGCTAGAAAACGTATTAAATTATTACATGGAGATAAATGTTACAAAAATATTAATTTGCTAAAAAACTGACGAAGTACAATGAACTCAAGTATCGTAACTTTTTTGCCTGGAATTGGAGAAAAATCGTAGATAAATACAAGGTTTCTTGTGTTTTTCTTCGCTTTATTCCAAAGGTGAGTTTGACAAGATAATCCAATTTACTTTTTGGTCAATTATTTTATGACAGGACAACATTTGGACTGTTTTCATTCAACATTTGACGCTGTTTTTGGCAAATGCGGCAAAAATAATTTTATTATTTCTCGTGACTTTGCTAAAGAGACTTACTGACTGTTTAAGATGCTTAATAATAACTTGTCGTCTTCACGAGACTTTATTTATGTTAATTTATTTAGTCTTTCATGATAACTAGTGCTCGCCCAGTAGCCGAAATTCATTAATATTTAAATTTATCAATAAAAATAACCGCTTCGTTGACTTCACTGTTTACAAAAAAGAAACTTTTGACAACATTAAACTCACATCGGAAAACTCATTTATTCAGACAGATATTTTACAATTCATGAATAAGCTATTTGTGAATAAGCATACAATCTAACCAATTTTAAGTGATCTTTGTTGCTAGGAGATCAATAAATAATTCTATTAGAATTGAATCTTTACTTGCCGTCTCAAGATAGAATCACTCAGCTAAGATGAATGCCGTAAAGTGCTTATACAGTACTTTGCCACACTCTGAATACGTTGCAGCACAAACAAGGTCCTTTGGCATGATATATCATCGTCTCATTCTCTAAAAGACCCACATCAGAGAATATGAATTTGGATTAAGGTTTTTTAGTACAGATCATATTAGTTACAATGTATTGCTACTCTAGAACACTATATTGGCTCGCCTCGTGTAGTATGTAGCGTGAAGTTAGGCCTGTAATGTTTGACGAATATATGTATGTATATTACAAAAATTTCGATATTACCTGTCCTTTTCGACACCGAAATGTGTTACGAGACAGTTATATAAAATTATCTAAGATTAAGGTTAATGCACCGCGAAAATGTCGAATTAGGCAGAAATAAGGTCGATAAGAAAAAGCGGTTCTGGCATATATTGGTGCTGAGGCTCCAGTGAGGCGAGAGGACATTAAGTCCGCCCTGACGTATGTAGCGCCCGCTCTCCACGAGAGCGCGACCCGCCAAATGACGCGGAAAAGATGCGGGAATGACGCACTGTTTTCACAAAATTACATCCCGGACCATAATAAATATGTTAGTTGGTAATAGCTCACTTTAACACGAATCAAGGATACGTGTTCGTTTTTCATGTACATTTCGAGGGTCCTAGAGAGTGGACGAGCGATAATATTAGTTTCGTTCCCGAATTTTATTTTACGAATTGAAGTAGACAACTCTATGGTTCCCACTGATTGATTTATTACGTCCATTATTATTGAACCTAGCATATGATAATTATTATTTGCTTTTACGTACAAGTATTAATGTTTAAGGTATAGAATATTTGCGACAAGGGCAACGATGCCTTCTGATACTAACGAGCAACTGTTGTCCATAACACGTTTGTTACAAATAAGTTGTATGAATAAGATTGCTACATGAGATTGAGCCTTTGATTCACCCATTTATGTGAATTGTAACCCTTTATAATGAATGATCAGTCTAGTGCTCCCCCTTGCCTAAGCTTGGATTTCATTCCAAAACCAGAAGGGTTAGGCCGTAGTTTATCACAAAGTCCTGCTAAGTACATATGTTGTATTGCCATTCCAGAGGACTAAAATAGTCGCATTCCTTTTAAGTGTAGCCGGCGACTGCACTTCTCCAACTGAAACACAATAAAAAAAATCATGAGTACGCGTTACGTCAATATCTTACGTTAGTGCTCTCATAATTACTGTGAACAAAAAATATTATCAGCAATATATTGCAAATATTAGGCTATTATACTCCAGGATTGCAAGAAAGCTTCTCATCAGTCTGCACACACTCCTTTGTTGTTATTCCAAGTAAATGAAAATAATGCGGTGCTGACAACAGGAAAACGTTCCTAACCCCATGATATTCGTGTACAGCCGTAAACAAATGTATGACGCCATAATAACGCATTACATCACACTCTTACCCCATTGTATGGCCTTTGTCATCTATTTATGACTGCCATCGTTGTGTATACTTCCATTATTCGTCATTTCCAAAACACAGCGTGTAAAAGTTGCATAAAAGGGCGTGATTTTTTTATGGTATCTTAGTACCTTTGTACCTAACAAATATTTGGACAGAAGCAACAATGAAAGAGGCTTTGATTCGATTGTTATGCAAATATATATATTTCTTTCAAATGTTGTTTGTAGAATTGTTTGTCTGTATAAACAGGGTCGTAAAATATTATTTAACAATTCATTTGAACGATGATTGGATGAAGGAAATTATATAACCTTTCTACAAATTAGGGGGTTGGTGATACAAAACTGATGTTCATAATCGCGGGAGCTGTATTACTTCTTGAATATTCTATTGTTGGGCATGGGTTTGTCCTATAAACTGGTTGAGACCATACTCCACCAAGCTGCTTCATTGCATGTTGGTGAAACAAAAGTAGTTAATAACCCGTATTGTTGCTTACTCGTTTGTTTTATGGAATATTTTTAAATTGTCTATAAGACCTCGATGAAGGTTAAACGATTATTCATGCTATTTATCGAAAACAACTGAGACAGATTTCTTAACTTACTCTCCGAAACACGCATTAACGCACGCATGGGCGCGTGTATGAAATATTGCAACTAGCGGTCACCTAGAGAACTGGTGACCGCGCCTTATATTACTTCACTTGATCAATCTCTCATGATACACACAACCCGTTGGACTCTATTCACTATTATATCGTAAAGCTATTAGCATAATTATAATGATGGTAATAATAAAACACTGCAACCACGGTGACAATTATGACAACGATAACTACGACCATGACGGTAATGACAATGATGACCATGACGAGGCCGATGATGAAAATAACGACTATGACGACGACGAAAACAACAACGAGAACAATCACGACCACAGTGATGACAATAATGATAACAATTATCAACGATGGTGGTTCAATGGTCCTATACTGACATTTCTATGTGTAAATGTCCATAAAACATTCCAATCAAATCAACATTGACAGGTTTAAAAGAGGAATAAATAACCATTAACCAATAAAAGGCATATAGTCTGAGTATCAGTAAAATTACTCCTCTACTGGGGTTGGTCTCCCCTAACTCAGTGAGAAAGCGCTGACACGTCATTTTTGTCTTATCAGTTATGTGTGTTAACGGTATTAGGAATTTCACTCCTTAGAGTCGGTTTACATTGCGAGAAATTTTATTCGGAATTGTATTAATATGTCTTTCACGGAATTTATAATTAATGTTTTAATGTAAATAGGGTATTTCTAAAGCGATTGAATTGATTTTTGGTAAAATATTTTTTTTTAAATATCAACACACTTTAAACATAGAACATCTATACCAACCTAAAAATTGAAAAGTTATTTGCATATAAGTTTAAAAGGTATATTTGAAGTACTCTTCAGTTCAATCAATTGAAACTTTAGAGTATGCACATTAACATCCATCATAAAGAAAATCGTAAAGAGTTTTTATATAATAATAATTTAACATAATTTTGCAAACTTATTTGCAAACTGTTGATGACAACGGGACTGGTTCATATCTAGCGCAGGTAATTGCTACTGCTTCAGGGCGTTCGAAGAATTCGCCCAGCATTTTTGGCTCCAAAGCGCATTTAGGCATGAACTCCCTGTAGATTGTTCAGTTATGGCTTTTATTATAAATGCATTGTAATTATCCATTTAATAAAAAAATAAGTAATAGTTAGCTTTTTAAGTTTTATGTACAATAATCCAATAATAACATTGTATGAATTTGTATCAAATGTACAATTTATGGAACTATTTGTGGTTTTTATAGGGCCATAATTCCTTGGGCTTTCTAAATGTAAACCAAGTACTCAGTGATGTGGTATATGTACATCATACTCATATGTCCACATTTTATCAAATACCGCCCGATACGCGACAACCATAGATCAGTATATACACAGAAATGTTGTCGTTACTTGGCGCATTGTAATGACAATATAAAATGATTTTAAACTTATATCATGATGGAATTTATACATTATACCATATAATGAGTATTCACGATTTACGATTTTAATTGTCGAAATTTCTAACCAGTTGCATGGGTCGTGGACAGGGCTAAAGCCTATTATTAGGGCTATTCAACTTGTTTAAAATATCGGCAATAAAATGCGTTAATCATGAATACCCGTTACATGGTATGATGTGCAATATCAAAGACTATTCGTGTCTTATTTTTTTTAATTTCTTAAATTTTCTTATTATACAATGTAAAAACATAACATGTAACTCAAATATAACATGTTTTTTTTTAATTATCAGAATCGAAGCAATTTTGTCGACATATCCAACATTTTTGTTAAAAAACTAACTGAAGTCTAGCGCACTTATGACTACGATGGTCGCCTCATATAAGTATTCCAACTCACTCTAGTCATGGATGGACGGATATACCTCCCAGTCGAATCGTACAGATTTTACTACCTTGTAGGGCTAATAAAGCACATCGTGGTAAGGTGCACATATCGCTTATAGTTGGGAGAACTCTAGTTCGACCGACCAGGGAGGTACCACCGCTGCCCTTATAATCCGCCGTAAAGCATTACTTGTATTTCGGTTGGAGAGCCGCGGTTGCCGGCTACACTTTGAAGCGTGATCTTAGTCCTCAGGAGTAGCAACGCATCTACGTTCGAGCTCAGATAGTATTTCGGCCGTGTTTGGGTTTGTACGTGAACGTCTATGGGCTACGACTACTTGACATCAGGTAGTTTGCATGCTCGTTCGCTACTCTTCTCACATAAAAAAATCGTAGTAAGTACCAGTCGTGTGACAAGTGAAACTGCAACCTAACATCAGTTGGCATATCTACACTTTGGCATTCATTGCTCTATGGCGGCAACGTTGAACACAACATTACGTTCTTAATAAAATTTTGTGACGTTCTTCACGGGAATCTTGTCTCTCTTTCCCATTTGCAAGACATTTTACGTTAGTACATATACGTTTAAATGTTATGTTTGTAATTAAGAGTGGCATTGTAGCTTGGAATAAAAGCAATCGCATGTTTCTACGAATACCACATACGAATTCATTAAAACGTGTGTTGAGATTACTTTGATTTTATATCGTTAATAAATAAAGCGTTTCACCCAAGCTACAATAAACACTTGAAAACTAAAGTTAAACTGTATAACAAATGCCTAATCATTTTATAGGGAATCCGTGTCTATACGGCATGGAACGAAAAATGGCAAGAATAGCGATCGCAATTCTCTGCGCAAGATGTGAACCGGCCTTCTTGTCACCAATATATATTCTACCATATACGTATATATTCTTGTCACTTGGCCTGTGTTCTTTACCGATTGTTGACCGTACAGCTTTAATACACAAGGGTTTCTGGTTCAAACCCTGATCAGATCTGATATTCTAGTTCTGGATGTGGGTGTTAATTGTATATTATGGCTAATATTGAAAACTATTAAAATTCTAAAACTTGATTATTTTTTTTTATTTAGGTAAGTAGAATAGATACAATATTTCACTCTCATTAATATATATTTTTTTATTATGAAAGAGTAAGAAACGGGCACGCAAGTCACCTGATGTTAAGTGGTCACTGCAGCCCATGGACAACCACGTCCAATCTCAAATAGAACAGAAGTTCTAT
>DWON01005795.1:0-14536 GCA_018251015.1 Phocides pigmalion okeechobee
AGGCGAATATCTTAGTCCTCAGGGGTAGCAACGCATCTACGTACGAGCTCAGATAGGATTTCGGTCGTATTTGTGGTTATACGTGGATGTATATGGGCTGCGACTACTTAACATCAGGTAGTTTTCACGCTCGTTTGCAACCATTGCTCTTCTCACACAAAGAGAAAAAACTTTTTAAGATAACTTATCGCCATCTCTGTTCAGCTAAGAAAAATCATGAGTTTTACATTATATAATTTGAAAATTAAGAATGTTTGTAACAAAAGGATTTGAATAAAATAATCTCATATTATTTTTTTATACATCCAAAAATAATTTATTCATCTTCCTTTCATTTGAGCACGATCCATCCGTGGGCATGATTATTTGGGCACTATCTATCCATCTAACATTTGAGCACCATTCATCATCTATAATTTGAATAATATCTATTTATTGATTATTTGGGCACTATCTATCCATCTATCATTTGAGCACCCTTCATCATCTATAATTTGAATAATATCTATTTATTGATTATTTGGGCACTATCTATCCATCTATCATTTGAGCACCATTTATCATCTATAATTTGAATAATATCTATTTATTTATTATTTGGGCACTATCTATCCATCTATCATTTGGGCAGAGGCATTTGTTTCAGTTGCCTCAACGTGGTCGTTATTCGAGAACCTTTCTTCCACGGCGTTTATCGGTCCTTCGAGCGATATAGCCGATGTTGCCTCTTCAGTCTACTAATCTTGACCATGTCTGTAATTTAAAATTACCTACACACAGTATTAGGCATTTTATTGGATACAATACAATACTAGTTCTTTCTATAACAAGTAGAGTGACTGAAATTCCAAATCATAGCAAAAGTGAAAGAATACTTTTCGGTATTACAGGTCATTTTCTCAAAAATGTTTAACTGACTAGTTAATATTGTTTTTTTTTATTTGAAACGAATACCATTGCGGTTGCGAATAACTACAAACCATACAATTTTGTAACTGACAATATCGAACCAGTTGGATGGATTATTATCATGTAATAACTATTCACGTTTACCATTTTTGTAAATGCTGCCATTGCAACGTAGTTGGATGGATCAGTCACAGGTAAATTGAAATATTAGCAATTAAAAAACAAGTCATGAGTACCCGAATTTGTGAAATTTGTAAATGTTTGTCGTCTATTTCATGGTATGAAATAAAGTATATTCTATTCTATTGTATCCGTTGCAGAGTAAAAATGTTATTAATTAATGCGTCTTTGTTTTCATGTCCATTGTGTTTCTTCTGCACCATTTGTATAAACGCCTTACAAATGCTGTTAGCATCATTACTGCGATCGTTAATATGGCTAATATGTCTAGATGCAGCTTCTGATAGCAGGGAACGTTCAGAGCTGGTGATCGCAGATGGAGAGCTCCTCTGGTCGCAACCGTGTACTCTATCCAATGGACCATCTCTTCACCAGGTGGCTTCAGCCGATTGTGGTACCACATAGAGAGTTCTGTTGCTTTTGACTTGTAGCTGGCGGAAGAAGAAGAAACATGTTTTAATCTAACTTGCTAATTGGTATAATAATAATTATTATATAAAGGTGAGAGAATTATAGTTCCACCGGAGATTATCCCCGCCTGAGTAGTAAATGAGCATGCAAACCACCTGTTATTAAGTAGTCCCAGCCCATAAACATCCACGAAAATCACAAACATGACTGAAATCCTTTCTGAGCTCGAACGTAGACACGTAGCTACTCCTGAGGATTAAGATGGTTGCCTCACATCAAAGTGTAGCCGGCAACCTCACCTCTCATACCGAAACACAAGTAATGCTTTACGCCGGATTATGAGGGCGGCGGTGGTAACTCCCCTTTCGAACCATACTATACATATGCTACAAAGAAAATAGAAATCTTACCTGGAATTTGTTAACATTTCACGTATAGCAGCGTTCAAATTAACCGCCATGTCTTCAGTTAGGGTTACAGTGATTCCAAAGCCCTTTTCTGATACTGATTTCATGTTGACATGTTGGTCACCAAGAACTGGAATACCAATTACTGGTATTCCAAAATGTATCGCTTCTGTGGTAGATAGTTGACCTCCGTGCGTTATGAACAACTTTAGGTTAGGATGCGCTGAAATAATGAAAGAAATGTATTTGTATTTTAAGAATTCACACAGTCACTCAGCGTTCTATGGAGAGTTCTATCTATGCTTGGTATTTCGCTACGTGACAAATTTCGTAAGGACGAGATCCTTAGATGAGGGACGAGTGGACGTGTAAAGGCTGGTGGATGGATGTTAAGAAGTAGGTATGGGGCACACGCAAAGTACCGTCGCGCATGCGGTGCGGTGAGAGGTGCGGGAGTGGAGGCGGCTGCGCCCGCGATGTAAACACGTCTCAGTTCAGAACAGTGTTTGAGTGCGTACAAGCGCCTTTGCACTCTATATTTATTTGTTTCTTTTCACCAAACACGTCCAATGTTCTTTTTATGTTAGAAGTGTAGAAAGTGACAGTTGATGTTAAGTGGTCGTAGCGCTTTGATACATCTCCAATCGTCAGCCAATTTATACTAAAATTTCATGAATTATGCACGTGAAATTTCATAAATCACTCTATTCATAGATGAAAACAATTTGGTCGCAGCTAAACTGTTCGGCAATTTTTGAGTTTAATGCGACGGAATAGACGCCGCGGGGGAATTTAATTTATACAATCTAAACAAATAAATGAAATTGGAGGGTCTATTTGTAATATTAACGGTACATATACCAAAAAAACTTTTTTTACAACTTTTGTTTGTCTGTTCCGGCTAATCTTTGGGACGGTTGGCCGATTTTGACAGGATTTTCACTGGCAGATAGCTGACGTAATAAGGAGTAACTTGGACTACTTTTATCTTAGAATTACTTAAAATAATAATAATAACGCGGAGAAAGTCGCGGGCGCACTTAGTCTTATATGTGAAGTTTGATTCTATGCGAAGTATTTTAACAATGCAGGAAAATATACACAAATTCAAAACGACATACACTTTCGACAGTCACCATTCGGTATACTTACAAAAAATACTTTGCTGTGGAGCCCATTTCAGGAGATGAACATTTGTTGGTACCTTCTCTAAATCCGTCTCAAATTTCCATATGACAGTTTGCTTTAATTTCCCAAACATTTCCATTAAGGAATCTCTCATTGTATCTGACATATCTGAACTCTTAAGATTTGAACCCATGCTGAAGTATATTACTCCGTTTTTGGCCCCATCCATCACTTTTTGTAGATCCTGGAAAGTAATAAGCATGAAGAATTCAAATTCAAATTCAAATATTTTAATTCATTGTAAGGTATTTACAAACAGTTAATGAACGTCAAGGGTATAATGTAAAATCAGTACATCAGCTTTGAGCGCCCTGTTGGCTAAGGTTGACCGGGAGAAAAAAGTCGGTGGAAAAAAAATATTGACTGAATTCTGTTGCTATATGAATTTATTGTCTGTTGATAGATACTTTTAATTTAATAACATTTGCCTGCGGATTTGTTCCTCCATAAGTTGACACATTCATTTTAAAATCAAAATTAATACTACTAAATCTGTGATAAGCAATTATATTTTTATATAAGAAGCATACTAAACAAGCCTGCAGGCCACTTAACGTTAAATGGTCGATACAGCCCAATAACATCAACTTACAACCTCACATATAACTAGGTCGCAAGTAGAACCAAAACAGATGCTAGTTTGAGGACAGAGATAGTCACCCCTTGCCTGTACAACTGGTCTCTAACACCGAAACACAAGAGTTACTTCATGGCCGAAAATGGAGCGGAGCCGGAGGCACCTTTTTGTTTTGGGTGTGGACATCATCAAATGATCCTCTCCGCCCAGGACCGGGACGAAAGGGTATGTCATACTTTTTCTGACTAAAACCACACGGTTCCTGCTCAACTCTTAAAATTCCGGGGGCCCCGGGATATCAAGTGAACAACTACTTGACCAAAGGTACCTCCACTGAAAAAAATCAAATTAGAAGTATAAAACTATACCTCTGGCAAAGGCTTGACTTTCGTATCAATGTGGTATCCGGCTATGTACTTAGCACTCTGAGGGAGACGGAAGCTAGTGCCTAGTGATGGATGGGAGTTTAGCAGCATCATAGATCCGTTGTAGACAGCTTCGTTATATGATGGCATCTCCACACCTCTCTTAGCAGCTAATGGCGTGAATATGGAATTATAGGCCATTTTCTCGAATGGGACCACTAAGAGGCTGAAATGAGAATTATTTTTTTAAAAAGCCTATTTTTATGTGAGAAGAGTAGCAAACGAGTATGCAAACCACCTGATATTAAGTAGTCGCAGCCCATAGACATCCACATACAACCACAAACTCGACCGAAATCCTATCTAAGCTCTAAGATGGTCGGCTTCTTTAAAGTGTAGCCGCCAACCGCACCTCTCCAACAGAAACGCAAGTAATGCTTTATGGCGGATTATGAGGACGGCGTTGGTACCTCCCCGGTCAACCTATAGTTCTTCTACCTTTTACACAGTATAACTTTAGAAGTATGGTAAGCACTCGATAAAAACATGTATGTAATACTCACTTTACTACTAGATACTTGGTAGCGAGCACCCACATCTCTGTAATCCTCTCGCTCAGAGAAAGCGGTGATCGATTGGCAGAAAATATGTCCACGGTATAAGCTGGGTTGGGGATCTCGTCTATAAGCCTTAGCACTTGCCAGTGGGCTTCGGTAGACCCTATCCAGATTAGCGGACATTTGAAGAGAGGAGCTAACCTGGAAATATGAGCATATTTTAAGAAGTCATTATGTAAATAATTCACTAATGGATGTATATAGCGGAGAGAGAGATTTAAAAGATCTGGACACTCCCCCCTTTCTTTTGCATAGGCGAAAAAAATCAATGAAAAAGGAGAATGTACATTTTGGATCGGTTACTTGCATACTTCCATGTTTGTGTAACTTCTAATATACAGAAATAGACGCTTGGAATTATACTTTTTCCTGCTTGAAGCTCGAGGATAAGCGACTTAATTACTGTACATCTTTCTATTTCCCTTAATCACCCTCTTTCCCTTCCCTCTGTGAAACGGGTTGTAGCCATATCCATGAATTAAGCTTTATATAATAATGAACACCAAAATTAATTACAATAAAAGCCTTCACTAAACAATTTACAATAATTTCGTGTTTACGCGTTATAACGCAAATAACTATACGATTTCTGCAATAGTAATCACAATTCACTGTGCGAGATACGAATCAACTCTCTTGTCACCGGCAGCAGCAGCAAAAAACTGAGTTATCATTTTATTTCTATGAAAAAGATACTTTTGTATCATAAATATATTTGTGTAAATTCAGTCTGATATATTGAGAAATCTACTATAATTTATTGTTGTACTATTATATAATTTCTTCCTTCCTTAAGGATATTTTGCTTATAAGTGTAATATAACAGGAAATCTAATTGTTGTTTACACAACCATTAGTAATTGTTGAATGCTAATAGAGAAAATATTTGTTGAATGTTACAATAAAATTCTAATTTGTTGATGACAACAGTATTGATATTGGGTCAACTTAATAACGACCTTTTATCCTAAACAAAGCATAGGTGACTAAATAACTGATTAACTATACTATTAATTATTACTAATTACTAGGCTAAATAAATATAATTTTATAGACCGATAGAACAAGTAAGTACTAGCGTTTACTATATACATTTTCCTAGGTGAGAATTGAACTTATAATCATTGGCTTAAAAGTCAGCGTTACTAATCATTAGACCAGCTAGAAACGATGAAAATGGCGTATTTTAAATAGTACGTGTTAGTGAATACACGACAAGATTTGACTCCTTAAGTAATCCAAAATAATTAAAACAAAAAATAGTACGGCAAACAGGGAAATCTTCAATTTATCGATCTTTCGATTAGTTTTATTTTTGCCGTGACCATGCAACTAATCCGAAATATCGGCAATCAAAAATCGGAAGTCGTTAATAGTGAGTACCGGGTACATAGTAAATGCAAATCTTACATTGAACTTACCCAGCGGAATAATCCGAGAAAAACCACTCAACGATTACAGCATCAAATTGCTCTTTTGGATTACTGAGGAACTCCGTTACGACTTTAAGATCGTACAACTGCCTGTGGAAATCGTAAGCGAAGTAGAAGACGAATAGAGAATTCATCATGTTCTGATGTTTGCCAACTAAATTCTTTAGCTTGAAAAAATCATCTGCAACAGAAAACAAGGCGCTTGGGTCAAAATTAACACTGAGTGCCGAAACAACACGCATCGAGTTGTGAGAAATGAAATATTATTTGGATTAGCATGTTCAAAGATAAGTATATAAGATAGCCTGTTAGTAAGATACCGGTGTTTTACCTCTTTGACTGCGGCGCCCATCGGGTCGGCGGTGCGGGAGACGGCCCTAAACTGGAGCTCTTTTCTCTAGACTGGAGATGCACTGACAATTCACACAAATATTGTATTTTTTAGAATCTGTGCAGCGTCCACGAATACACAGACGTTCCGCCTTCAGTCCTGAAGCGCCGACGCAAGCGCGTTACGCCGCGCAATACACAGCAGTGTTGTACGTCGCAGAGACAGTGTTAAGGAAATCCGTTATCGGGGTCTGTCTCGGCATCGAACGGGTAATACGGGCTTTGACGAACTCTTCTTTGTCCGTATAATCTTGGGGGTTACTCCACAATTAATTGAAGGATAGCACTGACACACTGTTGAATGAGGGCTCGGCTCGGAGTGTGGTACAGCGAAACATACCTAAAGGTATTGACAAATTAAAGTTTCGAGTTCGGGCAGGTACATTTGTAGATGAGAAATTTAGCTTTCCGCCTGGATCTGGATGATTGTCTTGTGGGATGTGGTAGCCAGTAAATCTTAAAAATGAGGTGACTATCTTAGTCTTTAATAGTAGCAACGCAAATCGTCTGATACTCGTCTACGTCTGATAGGACTTCAGTCCTATTTCTGTTAGAGACTGGACACAAATATCTATGGACTACAGTTATCATTTAACATTAGGTGACTTGCATACGATTCACTATACTTTTAACATACAGAAAACATTTCACTTCTTTGTGTTTGTGTATAATTTAGAAATTACTCACATTTTTCAGAATCCTTCCTCATTTTATCACCAATTTCTCCGACGTTAATTTTTTTTAATTTAGAATTCGGCTTGTCAGTCGGAAATGAAGTAATGTGAACTACCTGAAATCAATTCTTTATTTCAATTAATGTTTAATATTTGTTGAATTTAATTCTATTTAAATCATGTTAAACTTTAAATAGGATCTGATTAGGCTTGTATGTCTATACTGATTCGGAAAGCAATGTTTTAATCCGTTACTTCAAAGAGGATTCGTGTTCAGTTTGATACTGGTTTCAGTTATCGACAACGGAGAGTATACTGGGTCTGTTACAGAACTAATTGAGGTCTAGAGAATATGATATGATAATTGATGTATACATGTATTTTTACTTGTCACGTCATGTTAGGTGATTACAAACGATTCAAAAGACCTCCAACAATATTTAACTGCTGGATCATTAATTTCATGTATTGTCGGACGTACAGATGCTAAAGATGGTCACCAGTGGTCACCGGACCGATTCCTAATCGCGTTAAATGTTGCTTAATTTCCTAGATCGGTTTTGGTCCGAACAAGCGTCGAGACTATTTCAGTGAATATCTCAAAGTAATTTGCTTCATTGTTTTGCTTTTAAAATACTATAAAAAAGATGATAAAGCATGCTTAATGGAACCCATTATTAGATAGGTCAGAATTGAGTCACATACAGATACAGGCCTCTGTAGCGCCATCTACCATCTGCCGTTCGAATTAAATTGACATTACGCATTGGTACCACTCCAGTGATCAGTTTTAATTTTATACATCAACAAATTACATAAGTTCTCATAGCAAGATTTTCTTTTACGGTTTCCCAACAATCGTTTTTTGAGTTGAATCGATCTTCTATTAAGCATGTGATCATATGTTATAATTACTGTTTTAAATAAGTTCTTACCTCATGTCCTGCTTCTAGTAAATTTCTTACGACCCCATGACCCAGGATACTGTGGCTCTTGGAAGCCATGGGGAAGAATACTAATATCCTTAATCCTTCATTGAGAGGTACAGTCAACAGGAAAATGAGACTGATTATGGAAGTTGTTGGAGCCATCTGAGGAAAAACATACACACAAATAAGTAGCAAGATATTGGATCATCTTTTAACACTTCTCCTGCGGCGTCAAATATTGCTGTGTATACATTGCCGCAACGCGCTTGCGGCTTGTACATATTTAATTATTTATTTACTTTAATTAACACGGTACAGACCAATTACATTAATTAAAGGACAATGCATTTATACAGCACGCTCGCAGAACTTCAAACATTCTGATACTATTTTTAAAATTACGAAATTACGTCTGTGTATTCGTACATGATACACAGATTCTATGCATAAAACATTTCAGTGAATTGTCGGTGCATCTTCAGTCTAGAGAATAAAGATTCAGTTTAGTGCCGCCTCCTACAATCCTGACCCGATGAGCACCGCAGTCAGTGTGCTCCTATCCTCTCTATGGCAAGTGTCAGAAATCATATAATCATATCAAAATAATAATAAAGTATTTAGCGTATTAAAACTAATATTTTAACTATTTACATAAATATGTACAATTATCTTATCATGTTTATATAATACGAGCTGAAATAATATTATCACATCAAAGCATTTTAATTACGATATCGAAAACTAGTATAACATCAACATCGTAATTATACACGCTACCTAAAAAAGTTATCTGCAAATTTTACCATTATGTAACCAAGTGCGGATTGGTAGACCTTGGAGAACTATGGAGAACTTAATGCAGGATTCCTCACGACGTTTCATCACCGTTAAAGTAAGTAATAAATTTGTAGTATGCACATAACTTAGAAAATTTTGGGATTTGTGACAGAGAGGTGAACCGTACGTTTTAAAGGCCAAAAAGCTACCAGGATTTTACATGCAAACAATTTTGAAAAATCTATTTAAGGAAAATTATAACTTTGAAGACAAATCAAATTACAGCGTAAAATATATAGTCCGGTCATTCATCCCGCGTCGTAGAGATTTATTTATACCTCACTTTATTTATATCTCGCTAGTACCCCTACTAATATTATAAACACTTTCACAACAAAACTACTCAATCGATTATCTTGAAACTTCTTACCCGTATTCTTAGAGGTAGTTAAAAGATGTAGGATACTTTTTATTATAAAAAAATGTTTTGGCACACATGATTGTTTGTCAAAAATTAAAAAAATCTAGTAACTATAAAGCGACAGGCGGGAATGCGGATAGCGTTCTTGGCACTATGCTGCATGGGCACAAATTTTTAGATTTTTTTTTTTATGAAAGAGTAAAAAGCGGGCATGCAGGTCTCCTGGTGTTAAGTGGTCACTGCCGCCCATGGACAACCACGTCCAATCTCAAATAGAACAGAAGTTCTATTTGAGGACGGACGCGGATGCGTTCCTACTCTTGAGGACTAAGATGGTCGCCTCCAATAATGTGTCTCCGGCAACCACACCTTCCCAACCGAAACACAATACATGAGGAACATGTTGCTTTACGGCGGGTTATGAGGGTGGCGGTGGTACCGCTCCGGGCGAGCTCTACCACCTTTAATCATAAACAGTTAATGTAAAGGCACAAAGCTTCAAAATAGTACATATTTTAAAAAACATAAAATATAGAAATTGTTAATTAAATATAATTGTAAATTAATTATATTATGTAAAAGACGTTGCTACGCCCTAGCAGGGTTTATGCCGAGGCCTTAGGTACTTATATTTAAGATCACAGTGTATAGAGCATGATGCAATGAAGATTTTTTTATAAATTATATAAAAAAAATTATAATGTTTGCATGCTCGTTTGCTACTTTTCTTACATAAAAAGTCTTTCAACAAACTGCTTTCCTCTAAACTGAAGCGTCTGTTAAAACCAGACCACCATTAAGTGGAACAATATTGTAAACAGTTTCAAGGGAGATTAAATTAATTATGCGAATTCGTTTACCCTCACACTTATTAAGTTTACAGCTAATTGAACAGGTCAAAGATTTGGTCCAGTTCGGAATGGGGCCGATCAAACGATGAAATTTGTTTACTTTGAACTCAAGAGATTAGACGATTTATCTGATAGAAGATTATGGCGTATTTTTCATTTTAAATATAGATTTAGATATAAATTTTTTTTTAAATTTTAATGACAATAATTATAATCTTAGTAGTAATTATAATAAAACCCGAACCTTAACAATCTAAACGCTTTTTTATGTGAGAAGAGTAATAAACGAGGAATCAAACCACCTGATGTTGAGTAGTCGCAGCCCATAGACATCCACGTACAACCACAAACACAAATTAAATCCTATCAAACTCGAACGTAGATACGTTTCTACTCTAGAGGACTTAAATTGTGGCCTCGCTTCAAAATGTAGCCGGCAACCGCACCTCTCCAATCAAAACACAAGTAATGCTTTACGGTGGATTATGAGGGCGGCGGTACCTTCTCCGTCTATCTTTAGATCTCTCACGTTTAAAAGAGAATAAGACTAATGAACTTATCAAATTGTGTATATTTAATTTATACGATCACGAAAAGCATTCAACTGTAACCTTCAAGTATCATTTCAATAATATTAACAAAGCTTTTCGTACTCATAGTCACACACAAAGATTCTTTGTGTCATGGGTTTCATAGACATACACAAAGAAAAATACCTAATACCCAGACGAAGAAGAAAAATCTCAATTCATAATATATATATATATATATATATTTTTGTACTCACAATTAATAATTTATAATTTTCGATATTTTGAACCAGTCGCAATGATTGGGGTCAAGGCTAAACCTTCAGCTAAGGTTGGCCGGGAATCAAACCTAGAACCTTCTGTGTATCAGGCTGGTATCAGACCAACGTAACAAGCAGAGACTAGCGACCCGGCCCAGCTTCGCTTGGGTAAAAGAGTTTATATTTACTTACATTATTTTTCTTTCATACTTGCACCCAGTCATTACCTAGTTGTAAAAATTAACAATTAGAAACATCTATTTTGAACGACGACTGAATTACTATATTGAATTGAACTGTTTAATTTCTCATCCAATTTAGACAAAAAAAAGTAAACTTATTATGTACCAAAACCTTCCTCAGGAATCACTCTACCTGTTAAAAAATAGTCCAGTACTTTTTGAGTTTATCGCAAACAAACAGACAGACGCGAGGGGGAACTTTGTTTTATAATACTTAGAGATATGTTAAAATTAAATGGTAATGAAAACGAGATTTCAGATGAAGGCAATGTTTTACATATAAGTAAATATGTTTATGTATTATTATGAGAATAAAGATTCTTTAACAGTTTCCCTGCGGCTACAACACTGCTGTGTAATGCGCGACCGAACGCATTTACATTAAACATGAAATTTACACATACGCTACGATACACTATAAGTACTACTATAACTAAATCATTTCTATATAAATATCTTCTTTAATACTTGCATTGTAAATTAATTTAATTTACGGTTTAAGCCCATACGGTTGAAATTTGTTTTATGTCGTACTATTTTAGTTGTTTATTTTACATCATTCTTTCAGCTATTTTAAACAAAATAATATTTTCCATGCCACGAGTGCGCATAAGTATTGGTTAGTAGGTCAATTACGATAATATATATCGTCGAGTAAATTAATGATAATCTAGGTTTGTATGGTTCAATCAGAGAGGAACAATCGGAACACCTATTTCTGTATAATAAACGCGGACGAAGTAGCGGGCACGGTTAGTTTGACAAATAAATTCGTTGTGTTATTTGAACTAGAGTTTTGGTTGCCGGATACACATTATTGGAGGCGACCATCTCAGTCCTCAAGAGTAGGAACGCATCCGCATCCATCCTTAAATGGAGCTTCTGTTCTGTTTGAGATTGGACGTGGGCTGCAGTGACTGCTTAACATCAGGTGGCGTGCATGCTCGTTTCTTGCTCTTTTACAATTAAAAAAAAATTGGAATTTTAAAAAAATGTTAAGGTGAAAAGAATGGCATTCTTAGTACTAATATGATTTAGGTAACTGTTACTATATTCTACCATTACGTGTGTTGTATGAACATGGTGAAGTAAGCTCAATGCTTCCCACATATCAAGGAAGAGACCTGTATCCCTAGTGAAACATACTTAAAGTTTGATTGAGTAATGAAGTCTGAAGATGGATTCCAATCCAGGAATTTGTCTGATGAGCATAGGTTTAGTGTTTGTTGTTTGAGTGAAATTATAAAGAAATGTATCTATTTTCAGACTTTTTCTAGTTTGGGATCAGCATTACGATTATTAAATTTAATTTACTATTACAGATCCAACGCGGCGTTGCGGTTATTCCAAAGTCTTTCTCAAAGGCTCGAATAGAGGAAAATATTAATATATTCGACTTTGAACTTAATGAAGAAGAAATGAAAATAGTAGACAGTTACAACATAGACCACAGATGTGTGCCCGGACTTGTCTTTGAGAACTTGAACAATTATCCCTTTTAAATACTCATAATCCGCGGTGAAGCAATTTTAGAGTTGCGGTTGGAAAGGTGTGGTTACCAGATGTATTTATAAGTGTGGCACTCATAATCCTCAGACAGGACTTGGTAAAAGTTGTATGTGGTTTTTTATAGATTGTAGAAATCACTTAATACTAGGGAAATTATGTCCGTTAGCTTCTTTTCTTGGATAAATAGAACATTACCCTTCTAACAGTAAGAAAATCAATACTATGGTATAGTTGGAATTTTTTATTATTTACGGAAGTTAGTTGTGAATGAAAGAAGTTTGAAAAACCTGAAATAATATCTATTCCCGTTTAATTTTTTATTCAACAGTTTGAATATTCTTTGAAATATTGGTCTTCAGTATGTTTTTTACTTTGTTTATCTTGTGTACAGTCTGATCATGAAGTTGTTATACATTCCTTTCTTAAGATGGTGTTGGATGAAATTGTATTTGTGTATATAGATAATAGTTAGGAAACTATACTTAAAATGGTATTTTTATACATAAAATGCTATTATTTAATTGATACAACTCATATTCATAGTTGGTATTACATTATCATGATATGGCAGAATGTTGTCAAATCATTTTGTTTTTTGTTAATTTTGTAATTTGATTTGTGATGATATGGTGCTATATAAATATTTTATATATTTGTATAAAGTGTTTTATTTTCTAATGCTATTGTGAATTTGCAAGTCTTCATTCTAAAACGTAGGCCTTAATAATATCTGTGTAGTATTGCTCTATCAACTTTACCTTTTTGGTGAAATTTAAATAAAATGCACGATATAAGCATTGTTAACCTGGTTTTAGATTCTGATGTCTCACACAGGGTCCGGGGTTCGAATCCCCGGTAAACTTCTGATTTTTCGCCGTAATAATATACATATGTATATGCGTATTAGATAGAAAGTTATTACTCGTTGTGTTTTGCACCAATAAATTAGCTTTCATATTACATTAAAATAATTCAAGAAGTTAAATATAATAAAACAGTAAATAAAAAGTAAAGTAGTTTATTTATAAAATAATAATATCGAATAACTAGGTAGCGCTTGTTGGGCACGCACGGTTAAATTAAAACTTCCCCAAAGTTGTAGCAGATATGTAATACAATCATTTGAGCACGCGATTTATGTAGAAACGATTTATATGCGCAAATAGTATTTGATGTGAGCTATAACGAGTAAAACCCACTGGGGCAATAGAAAAAATACTTACTACACTTTTGCAATATTTGTAGTAAACAAAGGACTTGTAAATCTGTATATTAATTTGTCATCTGACGGCAAATTGTATATTCAATAGATACAATGTTCATTAGTAATGTAATGAAATGTGGCGAATACTAATGCATTCTCCTATTTCATTAATAAAAAATGAAACTGACAATGATCGAAATATCTTCACTTCTATCTACGATATCCATACCTATTTATAGTCAAGTCACTACGTAAGAAGTTTTACTTCAATATTAATTGTTAATCATGAAATGATGTTTTCGTAGTCATAAAGGAGTCACCGTTAAGCAAGTAGGACTCGCAGAGGTTTTTGTTGTTAAAAGCTTGTAGAATTTCCGGGCTAAGGTGGGCGTTGATGTGGGCGGCGCAGCGCAGGTCTCGCAAGGCCTGCGCGAGCGGTGCGCGCAGCGCGTACGCGACCACGGGCTGCAGCGAGTGCGGCTGCAGGGCGGCGGCGGCCGCGGCCACGCCCGTGCCCGAGCGCGCCTGCAGCAGCACCAGCCGCGAGCGCAGCGCGCGCACCTCGCCCTCGTGCCGCAACAGTGTCGCGATGCGTCCGTACGCGGCCTCGATCAGCTGTCGCGCGTACTGCGCCGAGTGAGCCACGCGGCCCATCACGCTGC
>DWON01005796.1:0-14535 GCA_018251015.1 Phocides pigmalion okeechobee
TTGGATGTGGTTGTCTATGGGCTGTAGTGACCACTTAACATCAGGTGGCCTGCATGCCCGTTTCTTACTCTTTCAAATAAAAAAAAAAAAAAAATAAAATAGTAAACGAGCATGCAAGCTGTCTGATCTAAAGTAGCCACTACATTCCATTTACAATCAATCTTACACAGTACTGAAGATCTGCGTAGATGCGCTGGTACTCCTCAGAAACACAATACAAGAACGGCACTTTAATAAACTTTAAATATATTATAAGTTAACACCGAGATATTTAATATAACATAACGTATAACTTATAATATCCCTCTTTTTGCGTTTGGGGTTAAAATAAACAGCTACAAAGCAGACTTCATTTTCAGTTAAAGCAAATATACAGAGAATTCAATTATAAACAGCATTGCTTCGCAGTGCGGTTATTATTAAAATATTTCAAATTTCTATTGTTGCTACCATTTCTAGCTCATTGTTTTCTAGCTTCAATAAAAGTTTATTAAACAACCAAAATTGCATTCGCTGTATTTTAGCCAACAATGCCCTCATTGTGTACAAATTCTAACGAGTACTGTTTCGCTTCGCTCGAAAGTTGCTTCGCATTGTTCCCCTAATTTACACGACAACACTTCCAAACTTCGGCCTAGTACACGACATCACTTCCAAACTCCACTGTATGTGCCATTTCCATCTGAATTTTAACACTTGGCTCAAACTGTTTATGTTAAGTTGCTTTTAAGTAGATCGCTCATTGCGTTGATATACTAGTATCTATTGCTGTATTCCCACTTCTCTTTGTCGACGCAATATTGGTTAAGTTACACTTAATAAAGAAAGCTACCTGAATACTACCAACATCTGAACAACGAGACTACCCATTAAATTGTTCATGTACTGATTCTCGGAGGATTACAGCGGTGGTACTTCCCCGGTATATTATTACATAGTTTTACCACCCCGGACAGTTACCAACAACAATTGTTTAGAAATTTTATTTTCTCGTATCCTGGTGTCTTTTGACAGCAACATTGATTTCATTATTCGGTCGTCGATTTGTTTTATTTTTTATTTTTGTAGAAAACATAGTCTGGTAATTTTACATAGACAACTTAATTCCTTTCGTGCTACTTGCGAATTTTCTGCAAAAGCTGTAAACTTGCATGTGGGCTGCAAAGGTCCGTCCCACCGACCCTTGGGTCCTATAAATCTTCATTACCCTTTATCTTTAACCGATCACAGCGCCTTTGCCACTTAGCGATTTACGCTCTAATATATCTTTTGTAAGTACCAATAATATGTAACGTACATACACAAGCGAGGTAGGAGTTTTTGAAGTTCCACTGCAACAGCATTACTGACACACATATTTGTTCGTGATATTAAACTTTTTTAATAATTTTTAATAATAATAATAATAAAGTTATTTATTGCCTCAAATGTACAGTCTTAAAACTATAATAAAATAATCAAGTAATTTAACAGAAATGTATTGAAAACCAAATAAAAACATAAAAGGTAAAAGGAAGTGGCTCTACTTAAACCACCACAAAAATTGAATTGTATGGTTAGCTATTTTTCAGCTATTCCCTCCTCCCTGAGTTCATATGCGGGAGTGTTGAGGTGAGTGGGCCCCCCAACCATAAGCTGGTTTTTCAATCAAAAATTATAATTTAAAATAATGTAGCGTAAAGAACAAGGGTATAAATAATAACAATTTATAAATTTTACTATGTAAATGGTATTCACGATTAACTATTTAATACAAAGTTTTCTACCCTTTTTCGACCCTTAGAAATAATATTTTGTATTACAATTTTAATGGTACCAAGTGGAAAGTATACCGTTTCAACTTTGACAATCATTTTCCAAATTGGTTAACAAACGATAGAGCTATGCGGTAAAAATAAAAACAATTCAGTCTTTTGTATCTCAAAACACTGATTTCTTTTTATTGAATTTATTTTATTGAAGAATTGAGTTTTTTCAAAAGACTTAAGTCTCTTGATAATGCATGGCACATACAGATACATGGTCCCATGCAGACTTATATAGCGAAATTATACATGTTTTTTTAATTTTCATTATGAAACCTTAAAAAACATTTAAGTTGGTACCTCTACATCGTCCCAGCAAAATGTCCCCTTGGCACTGAACACAATGTAGTTGTTAATGACATTTAAAACTAAGGGTTTTGTACGACATAACATGCAAATAACCCCCTAATACCCTCGAAACACGTCTAAACAGACCCCAGCATCAATAAAGTGCGTATGACTAACGTAACCAAGCATTGCAGATAAAATGAGACTAAAGTTCTCAGCATTTATCTATTTAATTAAGTAAAAACTAGCATGTATTTTTAATCGAGATAAAAATGTGAAAATATGCGGGGGAAAGCTGGGAGTTTCCACTGTGTCTCTGATTATCCACCGTGAAGTAACTCTTGCTTCGATTGGGGAGGTTCAGGTTCTGAATAAATTAACAGGCTAGGCAACCATCTCACTCCTAAGAAGTGAATCAATGTACTACAACGTACAATTTCAGATAAGCGAATAGTCCTGTTAGAGGTTATGATTTGGGTAAATTACTTATTTATTTTGCGAACGCCATTTCATATTTCCTCATTTCTGGTATCACAGGGAAATTTAGAAAAAGAAAGGAAAGTGGCGGAATAGTATTCTGAAAATAACATGGAAGGTAGAAGGAAAGACTAAACAATGTATGTTATAATGTTAATAATAAATTAATATATGTAGAACAATGAGAACTGAGTGTTTTTGCAAAATGTATTCAGAGCAATAAAATATAAAAAGGGCTGCATACATAAAAAATAGAACGCAAAACTTTGTCCTGCATTAGCAAAAAGGGCAGTCCGCATAATGCTTCCAATTTTGCTTCACCCTTGCAGAACAAATGCGGTCGTTAACGGCACTAGATGACTGCCAAGCCCCATTGTTGTTAACCCTATCCCTAGGGAATCTAGGGCTTGAACGGGGTTACTTAACGGGAACTTTCACAAAAGCAATTCTCGTTTCGAAATGCAGTCTCATTTTCTTAATGTGTGTTTTGTCGTAATAATTGTCTATTTTGTTGTCTGATAACAAAGCAGTATAATGGTACAAAGGAATTCTGCTTTATTAGGGATTAAGTGCATTTTAACTGACATATCCCAAAGAGGGATTGATGATAAAGCAAGATGGTCGTAAAAAGCAATTCGGGTTTAATGGAGATTTTGTACATTTTAAAAAACATTCACCTGTGGGATTGAGGATAAAGCAGGATAGTGGTAAAAAGGAAATCGGCTTTATTACGAATAGAGTACATTTTAAATGACACATTCCAAAGTGGGATTGATGACAAAATAGGATAGTCTTGAAAAGGAGTTCGGCTTTATTTGGAGTTTTATAAAGTAAAAAAAAATCAAATAGTTGTAAAAAGGAATTAGATTTTATTGGGGATTACTTAAACTTTAAATAACATATCCCAAAGATGAAAATTAAGTGATAAATTATAATGCGGACAATTTAACTATGTCTAGATATAGGTTATAAAATTTAGCTTTTTAATTCTGTTTATCGGATTGTTTTAAATAATTTATTTTTAACACGCTTTTATTAGCTTCAGTCGTTTGTTCATAACGGAACTTTGAACATGACTTAGAGGTACCTCAAGATGTCGGATTAATTCGAAACTTTGCATACTTTTCAAGGATCGGTGACAATATAATAATATAAAGAAAAAAATACCAATAAATAACGGTTAAAAAAACTAAAACACGCTTTTAAAAATCCAATTAAAAAGCGTAAATAAGAAAATAAATGTATTCTAACGTAAAAAGAGCGCGGGGTGCATGGTGTCAATAAATCACTGGAAAAGAATCCCACGCTTTTTTACATTGCAATATAATTATTTTTAATAAGACATGTACGTACATTAATTATCACTTGCTTTACAACGTGTAACATTAATTAGAATCCCAATTACTGTATTAAATTAAGCTAGAATCTTTTAGAGTTTGATGTATTAAACTAGGTTAGAATCTTTTAGAGTTTGATAGCGCCAGCTCTACCAAACATAACACATATTAGCAAATCTCTAATTTAAACATTAGTATGCCAGGCCGATCTTGAGCAAACTTGAATATATCAAACTATTTCAAAGGGGAAAATTCGAAGGTTTACATTAAGGAGCGTTCATCCATTTATCCCCGAAAATGTATCGTACATTTTCAAACTTACATTTACAAGCTTTGTAAATGTATGTTTCTATAGTTAATATCATCATATTTTACTTTGAAGGTGGGCGAAATATAGTTCAAACGGGGAGGTACCACCGCCGCCCTCATAATTCGCCGTAAAGCATTATTTGTGAGTCGGGAAAGGAAACTTCAAAACACACTGTTGGCATCCTTAAAATGTAATTTACAAATAAAAACTTAAATTAATGGAGCCTATGGTCTAAACGCCGCGATGTTATTATCAAAACCATCAAATCCAATGTCTACCTTTTTTAGAAAATAAAATGGGAAAAACCTTTTCTAAAACATGTAAGCGAATACATTTTGTTTGCAGCCAAGCCTTAGAACTGTGAGAGACTCCGTGTGTCGCTCCAGGTACAGTCAGATTGGTTTATTCTGAGCTTGCAGTAAACAAACTAAATTTGTCGCGAATTGTTTATTTCCGTCTTGATTTAGCTATATGTAAAAACAGTTGAAAGTTGTTTTACAAACTTTCTAACAATTAGGACTACTTTTTAAAGGTGGGAGAACGATAGTTCGACCGGGGAGGTACCACCGTCGCGTTCATAATCCGCTGTAAAGCATTACTTGTGTTTCGGTGGGAGAGGTGCGGTTGCGAACTACACTTTGAAGCAAGGCGATCATTTTAGTACTCAGGAGTAGCAACGTGTTTGTGGCTGTACGTGGATGTCTACGGGCAGCGGCTACTTAACTTTAGGTGGCTTGCATGGTAGTTTGGTACTCTTTTCACATAAAAAATTGCTAATTCTGAAGGTCTGAATTTTTCATATTGTTGCATTGTCATCGGTCCTGGACAAGAATGCAAAAAATCAAGTTGATCTGATATTTCAAAGTCGGTCAAAATCACGTTCAAAGTTTCTGTTATAAACATAGATACATACAAACATTCAAATATACTTAAAATACCTTTTAAGGGTACTTAAAAGTTACTTTTTAAGTGCAGTCGAGTACACATACAAAGTTATCTTCGAATTGTCAAAGAACTGTAGTACCTAAGTTAGATATTCAGTATCCACGCAAATCTAGGACGTCTCTTCAGGCGAGAGACACGAGAATTGCTTGCAAAGTGTCTCCTTCATTTGCATATTTATTGCGTCTCGTTTGTATTAGCTGTTCACTTTATTTATTTTGTGGTTAACGCGACATTTGCGGGTTTATGCAAAGTTCCACGCTCATTGGCAAAGGGGTAAATAGAGTTTCTATTAAATAAGCCAATTATAATCCGTGGGGTAAGAGTCCCAAAAAAATAGTCAAAATCCAAAAAAGCTGACATAGATGAAAGGTTGTTTTTGTTATGAAAACTAAATATTATATTAAAATTAAATACTAGTACTATGTTGTTTGACGCCGCCGGTGAGAGAAGGCTGGTTCATATCTAGCACAGGGAATTGTGATCGCTATTTAATTAGGGAATGTGGCTAGCGTTCTTAGCACCATGCCGCATAGACAAATACTCTCTTTAGTAATCCATACAGATTTGTCCATACCAAACAGGTGTGTACGAGTCCCAAGCGAAATGCGCCGCGCAATACCGTGTTGCAAGTCTTCATCCCAAATTACTCATAGTAATGTAGCTGAAGGTAGTATTAACTGTAATCTATATAAAATTCTCCATTGCAGTTTTTACTAGTTCTAATATTTTACAAAGCGGTTTATCTTAAGAAGACAATTCCTTTTCCATTTTCGTTTAAATCGAGAGATTCAAGGAATTGAGTATTTTAACTAGTGATGTTATAATAGTTCGATTCCGAAGTCGGAACTTCCGATTGTGTTTAAACTTCCGAATCGGGTTCCTAATTGGAACCTTTTAAACTGTGGTTTATCGGAGGGTGACGCATAGCAACGTTGCGCGGTGATTTGATCTGATTTAATTTACTTCAAGATATATTGTAATTAAGGTAATTTTTTTTTCAACTCATAGATAGTTATTGTTTTTTTTTATCTAAAATTGAAAAGGCTGAATAATATTGTTGTATTATTTGATGTTACATCGCATTCGAAACCCATTCTCTTCGCCATTGAAAGATATGCAATAAAACTCAATAAGATTCCAAACGAGACTATTTATTCCAAACCGAAACCGAACCGAAACCAAATTTTTTCCGCCGGCTTTTTTCTCCCAGTCAACCTTAGCCAACAGGGCGGTTTTGACTGCTGGTGTACTGATTTTTCACGTTCATTAAGTGTACGTAAATACCTTACAATGAAATAAAATATTTGTATTTGAATTTGAGACGTTGATATCTCAAAGTAATAAGCAATCTACTCTCACACGTGCCATATTACAATTTTATTACACCTGTTATATTTTATGCAATATAACGGGTACCCACGATTAACGATTTTTGTTTCTTAATTGCCGATATTTCGAACTAGTTGCATGGCTCGTGGTCACAATCAGTTTCGCCGTGACCACGAGCCATGCAACTGGTACGAAATATCGGCATTATATGTATAACATAATGTATGGATTCCGCGATAATATCAGTTAAAAACCTGTTATATTATAAAGAAATGTTTCTCTAGCTGCCGCTTCCGATTCTAATTCCGAATTCGATTTCATTTCCGATAAGCAAAATTTTAAAACTCCGTCTTCGACTCCGGTTTCGACATCACTTCCGTAATTGGAAGTAACATCTCTAATTGGAAGTATTGAATCTAAAGCTGCTATTCAATATAGATTTTATAAAGAACGTGTGCTAACTTACGGTTTGAAGGAAATAGGTCAATTTCTTCATTACGGCAGTATTGTTCAAGATCGGATGAGCTGAGATCAAATTTGAAATGGCATTCCTGTTTTTAGATTTATATGCGGAGAGTAGCAAAAGAGCATGCAAACCACCTGATGTTAAGTAGTCGGTAGGTGCTGTTGCCGGCTACACTTTGAAGCAAGGCGACCATCTTAGTCGTCAGGAGTAGCAACGTATCTATGTTCGAGCTCATATAGGATTTCGGTCGTGTTTGTGGTTGTACGTGGATGTCTATGGGCTGCGCATACTTAACTTTAGGTGGTATGCATGCATAGGTAGGTATCTACCTATGCATGCAAACTACTAGATAGTAGGAGAGACTAAAACAACATATTCAAATTTGATTTTATTGTCTTTGTCTACAAGCGGCACTGACCATTTATAATCAGGACTGTATGCTCGTTTACTGTTTCAGTTTCCAAATAAAGTGAGAAATAAGTATCAAGGCCAATAAGATCACGTATCCGGAAATACTGGACGGCAACTATCTTTGCCCGATAAATCTTCATTAGTCCCTATCTTGCACCGATCAAGGATAGTCTTTAGGGTGCTTTGTCTCTACTTAGTGGCCTTATATTTGTCTTCTTTTATCTCATTCTGTTTCTTTTTTTCTCAATTTGCTTTATTACTTCCTATCTTGAAGTCTTTCTAGTTTTCTTTCATATTAGTATTTAATCTTACAAATTTGAGATGAAATTACGAATGTGTATAAGTTAAAAGAATATTGTAGGGCACTGCAGTGGTACCTGGTAGAACCACAATTAGTTGTAAGGCAAGTGTTGTGTTTGATTGCAACTGTTGTGTGCGAGGTAAATCATATTCAAGAGAGGTAAAATATAGAGGTAGAGAGGTAAATCATATCAATCCATTTGTTTAAAGTAGATTCATTGCAGAATTCTTTTTAACGTTGAACGTCACCTACTTGTAAGACGTTTTAGAGAAGAGACTACGAAAGTATCAAAGGAGACAATTTTAGTCGTCATCGCAGCAACACGTCCAAGTAAGATCTTTAATACGACTTTCGGTCTTGGTTGGGGTTGTATATGGATATTCTTGTTTAAGTTATTTGCTTAACTAAATAAGAAAAGATCATTTTACTTAAGTTTTTTACTTAAACAAGAATACAGGTGTCGTTGTCCGCTTACTTTAAATGAGGCGACCATTTTAGCCCCCGGGAGAAGTAACGCGGCTCTGATTGATTTTATTGAGTTTGAGTTTTAGTAGATCTATTATATATCTTATATGGAGATGGTTACAAACTTTAATGATTGGCAGTGACCACTCACCGTCAGTAAGACAATGTTCATTCGTAATTCGTAGAAATATAAATGAATAAGATTTGGATTTTCCTTTATTACTATCGAGAAGATATTATCATAAATCGTACGTTCGCTCAGTCCAAGTCTGGCGCGGACGTAATGGTCGAGGAAATTAGAGGAAGAAAACTGAATCAGTACGGAATTGATGAAAAATTACGCCGCCATTGTCATTAGGAAAAGATTTCATATCTATATCTTTTATCTATTATATATCTACACAAATAATAAAATTCTTATGTATCGCTGTCAGTACTTGGAAGGTATTTGAGGAAAAATGTTATTAAGGATTTTAGTAACGCAATAAAACCCAAAAACAATAGTTGTTAGAATTTTTGTCTATTTGTCTGTGTATTTGTACTTGTTAATTTCAGAAACGGCTTAACCGATTCGAGTGCGCTTTTCACCAATGTATTGCAGTAAGTTTCACTTAACATTTAGTGTTCATTTCATTTCAAAGAAGATTGAATGGGGTAAATAAGATTTTTTTGATTTTAGTTAATCTGGGAGATCCAAGAAATGACATGAACAAAGTATATAGTTAGAAAATTAATAGAATTTGTAAAAATCTGCTTTTTAACTTCAGATTTGTGCTGCTAGATGGCATTTTTATTCTTACGTTGGGTTTTGGGCAGGACGTCGGTGTGAGTGGTTCCACACCGAAATAGGGGAAGCTCCCCCGCGATGTGCCCGATTGGGGCGTCTTGTTAGAGACACGAGTGGCATTCGTTTCGATATTTTAAAAGATGAGAGAACTATAGTTCGACTGGGGAGGTACCACAGCCGTCCTAATAATCCGCCGTAAAGCACTACTAGTGTTTTGGTTGGAGAGGTGCGTGCACTTTGAAGCGAAGTGACCACCTTAGTCCTCAAGAGCAGCAACGTACCTACGTTCTAGCTCAGATAGGATTTCATTCGTATTTGTGGTTGTATGTGTGGATGTCTATGGGCTGCGACTACTTAACATCAGGTGGTTTGCATGCTCGTTTGCTACTCTTCTCACATAAAAAATAGTGTCTTCTACAAGCACAGGCAGAGGCCAACAAGTAGTTTTAGTTTTAAACTAATATTATTGCGGAATTTATACATTTTGCTATATACCGGGTATTTACAATAAACGGTTGATTACCGATATTTTGAATCAGTTGTATGGCTGTTGGTCACCGCGAAATTGTTTAAAATTGTCTTCGGAACAATTTCGCCGTGACCAAAAATCGTTAATCGTGAGTACCCGGTACATAGTAAAACAGTTTTTTTATTGAAACGACTCCATCTTCACTTGTTCCATTAACTTAAGTTATTATTTGTAAATTATATTTTCAAAGATGAAAAAGATGTGTTTTGGAGGTTTTTACGCTGATTCTTCTCCAAAACGTTATGAATCAGTGGTAGTTTATTGATGTCCAAAAGGAGTTTAAAGAATCTACTTTGAAAAAAAAATTTGTGATTTCAATTTTGAAAATCTCACATTTCATGATACAAAAAATGTTGCTACAAGACATGAGGAAAAACAACGCAAGCTTGGAGTTTTAAAAAGCTGCACGTATTCAGTGCTTAAAATATACCAATAGATTATTCAAAAACGTTACGCTTCGGAAGAAAATTTGAATTCGAATAGTTCATAACATTCGCATTCGCATTCGCATTCACATTATTCATATAATTTAACCATTGGAACTTTGAAACGATATCACTTCCAAACTTCGGTCTAGTACATGATAACTTTTATAAACTTCGACGCGTGTGTACCATTTTGTTTTTAACTACAAAATACGACGAATGTTATCAATTCGTCGGAGTTTTTATGTATGTTCAGTGATAATTCTTTACTCAGTCAATCGATTTTGATGATGACGATGTTTTGATGATACAATTTTAAGCTAATATCATCACGAAATATATAGATTTACAATAATGGGTACTTATGTTTACAATTGTTACTTCAAAGCGTCGTAATTTAGTCGTGACCAGGAACCATGCAATGGATTCTAGAAATTGGCAATTAAGATGTGTAAATCGTGCGTTCCCATTACATAGTAAAATGTATTTTTGGAAACGTTAACTACAATAATTTGCAACATGCACGGTTTTTTTAATTAATGTTTCTTGTATACAAACATTGCAGTAAGAAGTCGATTGTATTAGTTCTCGGACGTCGTATCATCACGTGTACGTACGATCTTATATAGGATTTCAATCTTATTTTAAGTTAGATGTGGAGAATTATAAGGTGCAATAATTACAGAATATCAGGGAGCCTGTACGCTCGTTTGCTGCTCATGTAGTTAAGAGTTACATAAACAACAGTAATCTCAAATAAAATATAAAAACTTCAAGTTAAACTAGTGTATTAGCATACAGGATACATTTTGTGTAGACATGTCTATTAAATTTAAACATTAGTAAAAATAATAATAACTGACATTACTGTGATGACTAACGCCTACTAACCTAAAATGATTTTGTACACCGGTATACAATACAAGGTAGAATAAGCTGATCAAAATGTATTCTATTTCCTCCACCTTGTTATTTAGCTTATTCAACAAAATAAATGAATATGAATTTGAATATGAAAATACCATCGTTTTGCCGAGACCACGAGCCATGCAAAGGGGTTGGAAATATCGGCAATTAAAAATCAAGAATCGTTTACCATGAGTACCCGTTACATAATAAAAGGTTATTAATTGTAATAAAATACAAATGAACAAGCATTCGCATTGCGAGAAAATTTATGTTTTGCATTATTCATATAATTTGAATAGCGGAACTTTGAAACTTCGGCGCAATGCGAATACACGAAGTCACTTCCAAACTTCGGCCTAGTACATGACGTATCTTTAAAACTTCGCCACACGTGTACCATTTGATATTTTGATACATTTTTGTATACTTTCAAGAGTAACACATTTTTTTACAACACATACATATAATTATAAAACTTTATTAAGAAATCAATTTCGAAAATATTTTTTAAATTTCCAAATTCACTTATTATAATCGATAAATGCTGGTGACAAGAGGGCTGGTTCATATCTCGCACGTATAATTGCGATCGCTATTCAGCGCAGGAATTCAGCTAGTGTTATTGGCACCGTGCTGCCTGGGCATGTACTTCCTCTAGATGTTTTGGTTAGGCTTTTATTGTAATTAGTTTTAACGTGTTCATTTAAGCATAATTAATATATAAACGAATTTTCCATATACTATTTTTTATTACAATTTAAAATATATGTCAAAAATTTTCCAGACCGAAATGACAAAGAAACAATGGCATTTAAAAAGAAAACATGTAATTAAAAAAAAAACTAAAATTGTATTCAGCCAGTGAACAAGAAACAAAACTTCTATTCGAATCATGTCTTAGAATTATGTGTACAAAATATATACTTATCATAAATAACTAAAAGTTACATCTTCTAAATTGTGTTTAATACTAAAACTAGTATTTGTATCTAGTACCCGTAAGTATTCTTGTATATTGCGCTAGTATTTCAAAGCGATCGTAAAGTGTTCGTGGGTTACGTGGATTGTTTGAAGTAAAATGGGAAATGCTTCAATAAATTGTGGCGCATAAGTGGTAATAGAAGTTAAGTTGCAACCCTCCTAATCACATAGAATCAATTGTTATACATATATAGTATGCTTTATAAATAATGATAAGATAAGAGTTTTTTTTATTATTCTTTTTTTATTATGAAAGTGTAAGAAACGGGCATGCAGGCCACCTGATGTTAAGTGGTCCTGCAGCCCATGGTTGTCCATGGTCCAATCTTACATAGAGCAGAAGTTCTAAGGATGGACGCGGACGCGTTTCTACTCTTGAGGATTAAGATGGTCGCTTCCAATACTGTGTATCCGGCAACTACACGTCCCCGACCGAAACACAATACATGAAGAACATGTTGCTTTACGACGGGTTATGAGGGTGGCGGTGGTGCCGCCCCGGGCTAGCCATTTTATTCCTCAAGAGTAGCAACGTATCAGTTCGGGCTCACATAGGATTTCAATCGTGTTTGTCGTTGTACGTAGATGTCTATGCAATGCGACTACTTATCATCAACTGGTTTGCATGCTCGTTTGCTACTCTTCTTAATTAAAAATGTATCCACGGAACCCTAAAACCTTACTAAATGACAAGTTACATTTATAACTAAACAAAGAACACCAAAGAAGAACAACTCCCAAAGTCCCTCGGGATTTACCAAACACGAACAATTCCCTTCCGCACGAGTGTCTGTACGTCACGGCGATTAAACGTCAAAAGTTTTTCGGTAAGAATATTTCATAAGCGCAATATAATAGTTTGTGGCTGATACAGCGAACACTAAACCCTGTGGGAGGCAAGTTTTAGACGTAACTGAACCTGTCTCACTAGCAGAGAGAAAACCATTGAGAATATATACAGGTGTTTTTTTTTAATTTCGACAATATGGAGAAGAAAATGTCAAAGTATTCGGTCAAAATATTTCATAAGCTCAATATAATAGTTTGTGGCTGATACAGCGAACACTAAAATCTGTGGGAGGCAAGTTTTAGACGTAACTGAACCTGTCTCACTGGCACCGAATGAGCGACTAAGTGTATATATATACACAGGGTGGTTTTTAATTGGGGCAATATAGAGAAGAAAATGTGAAAAGAATTCGGTGAGAATATTTCATAAGCGCATTATAATAGTCTGTGGCCGATACAGCGAACACTTAACCCTACAGGAGAACGAATGAACGACTGAGTGTATATACAGGGTGTTTTTAATTAGGACAATATGGAGAAATAAGCTTGATTTTTTTTCAGAGAAATATAACCCTTCGAGGTTGATGATAAACCCTTCAAGATATGGTGAAGAGAGGGGATAACATTGAGGCAACCTATACAACCGAAAATTCTCCTTAAAATTTTCAATTCTCATTTAGTAATTCGAACTTGGAACGTTGGCCGAGTGACCTGCATGCCCGTTTCTTACTCTTTCATAATAATAATAAAAAAAAACTCGTTTCTCGCTGTTCGCAGCCGGGGAAACAATAGCTGTATATAGCAAATATACCAGTTTATCAGTATCAGTTATTGAATTCCAAACGTAATTTTCTCATGAATAACAAACTATTGTTGAGTGGAAGTGGGTTACACATTTTTAGAGGCGACCATCTAAGTCTTCAAGAGTAGGAACGCATCCGCGTCCATCCTTATATAGAACTTCTGTTCTATTTGAGATTGGACGTGGTTCTACATGGGCAGCACATACCACATAACATGAGGTGGCCTGCATGCCCGTTTCTTACTCCTTCATAATAAACAGCTGCGAACAGCGAGAAACGAGGGATTTCCTCGTTTCTCGCTGTTCGCAGCCGGGGAAACAATTGCTGTATATTGCAAATGTACCAGTTTATAGCAGTAGCAGTTACTGGATCCCAAAAGTAATTTTCTCATGAATAACAAATTATTGTTCGGTGGAGGTGGGTTATTCTCTGCGCCAATATTGTACTGCATTTACATAATAATAATATGCATTGCGGGTCGAAATTATTTTCATTTTAATTGGTAATGGAAGCTTGACGGTACGACTTCGATCGGGGGTACCACCGTAGTCTTCATAATTCGCTGTGAAGCGACTCATGTGATTAGAAAGTTGCCTTCATAATCCACTAAGAGTCTGTGAAGACGACTGTTGTGATTACAGACATGTGCTTATCAGCTATACTTATATGACAGATCATGTTAGTCCTACGGTGTAACATAGTTACGTTTAGAGTTTAGTCACAGGCCTGTTTCGGATTGTATGTGGATGTCCAGATATATGTTTATCAGCTGCACTTACACGACAGACCATCTTAGTCCTCAGGTGTAGCAACTTAGTTACGTGTGGACATAGGCTTCAGTCTTGTTTGAGATAGATCCAGATCGCCATGGGCTGCAGCGACTACTTAACATAAGTTGATCTATATAATTATCTGTATCGTTGATTCGTTCGTTCATTAATTCCTTCAATCGTTGTTTCTCTCTTTCAGTCAATACCATAAATATCGGAAATTGAAAAGCGTTAATCGTGAGTACCCGTTATATAGTAAAATTTATTTCTATAATTCTCAGAATAAAAAAGCAACGAAATCTAAGCGCTTTTATTTTAAATACCTACAAATCCGCCACCCTCATAAGCCACCGTAAAGCAACATGTTCTTCATGTATTGTGTTTCGGTTGGGGAGGTGTGGTTGCCGG
>DWON01005797.1:0-14534 GCA_018251015.1 Phocides pigmalion okeechobee
TGCGTTCCTACTCTTGAGGACTAAGATGGTCGCCTCCAATAATGTGTATCCGGCAACCACACCTCCCCAACCGAAAGCTCTAACGGCTCTACCACCTATAGAATGTGAAATGAAAACTGCGATGGTACACCACACGCTTATTTTGGCCATATAGCAACAGTGTGGCCACAAAGGTTATTCTAGTTTCAGTGGAGTAGTACAAATTCACTCTTATGAAACGTTTTATCTTTCTTCTCTAGAGTAGCAACGAATTTGTCAAAGACTTCACGTACGTTGAAGTTCTGTTATACATAAAACTGGTTACTGATATCAATGAGCTGATAGGACCCCTTAAATTCAGTATACTGCATGGTCGTTTGACTTCAACTACCAAAAAGATGGTAAAGAAATATTAATAAATCATATTCACCTTTTTCTTTCTGAACGCCTCTATTAGCAAATCTATATCCTTTCTCTGTAAAGGAAACTCAATTAAAGGTCCAGGAGATTTCTTGGGTGGTGCTGTTTCATCAACTCCTCCACCTTCATCTGATTCTTCCGAGAACACTTGATCCACTGTAAGAGAAAACCATATTTAAATTCCTGTAATTATTTGATGACGAATCCTAAGCAATGAAATCTATTATAGGAGTGGGGAAATCAACTAATCAACTAAAAATATAAAAATAATACTCAAATTACTTCAAAATATGAAGACCATAAGAAAAGTACATGGCGTTGAAATTATTGTTACTTTATTTATTCGATAATCGCAAACTACAGGGTAAATTACGGTCGCGTTAACGTAAACGAGAAGTTATCAGGAATAATTGGGATGCGACTAATTAAAATGTCATCTTCAATGAAAACGGTTTTATGTTTAACGCTCTACGATTCGTACGTAGTTTTATGACTTTACAGAAGCTCAGTGCATCATGGTTCCGCTTCAATAGGACTGGAACGCCAATGATCAACTCCAACTTGTCGAAAGATATGCCTTTTAAGGTTAAGGTTAAAGATATTTATTTCTCAAAAGAATATTATATTGCTCACTTAAATGAGAAAGTTTACACATAAAACATACACATACAAATTATGCCGACGTCGTTGGGTGTGCGGTACTGATATATACCTTTAATTTATTCTTAAATTTGTGGATGGATTTAACATTCTTAACTTTTAACTCTATAGAATTTCGAATCTCTGAAAAGTAGGTACAAATACCATACATATTTATTTTAGTCGCCGATAACCATTAAAAACCTTCGTGTTAATTTTATGGATGAGTAATTTTATGACAAATTTCATAACATAATGCCATGACAAACGTTCAAATAGAGTAGCCGTGTTATTTTGTTACTAATTAACCCAAGTAATACATCTAACATTTATGTCTCCAGGGAGCTCTTAAACGATGTAAAACCACGTAAAACGTATAATATGTACTTATAACACTTAACCTTTAAGTATAACTACATTCAACGTAGTAGCACATATACATCCGAATAAAATAAAACATTCCACGTAATTAAAACATGCCATTTTATAATACCGGTCTATCAGTACGAAAACATCTAAGTCACTATTGTAACGAAAATATACATAAACGTTCACATTTATAATAATAATAGGATTACTATCCATAATTAAATAAAACGTGGTGATAAATAGCATGAAAACTATATTTTCCCAATGCTCCATTGCTCCAACTGCTTGTTTATTATATCATATTATTCATTATATTTAACAACGAACATTCAAAATCATATCAACATTATAACAAAAAACCTGGGTTGTCGCGTCGTGTAGCTAAATCATTTTCTCTACTGTTATTGTGACCAGTGTTGTCATGAAATGTGTAAAGAAATATAATAACATCGAAGAAGTACATTAAGTAGGCAAGTGACGTATGCTCAATAATTAAGAAACCTGTATGAATACCTGACACGTTTGATTAAATCCAACCCTTACATTCGGTAAGGGGATATTACTTGAAGTCTAAAATACGTTAAAGAACGATACTTTTACGACTTCAAAAAATTATGCACGGACTTGATTTTTTGTCGAATTATTAATTTAGCTTTTGAATGGTATTAGCAACAATTCAGGGGTTAAGAGACCTACTAAGGTAGTAGGTCTCTTAACCCCTGAATTGTTGCTGACAATGCGGGCTAATTATGGTCAATGAAAGTAGGTACTTTCATTGACCATAATTAGCCCGCATTGTCTCCTGTATCTCATGAATAAACTTACAACAAAAGACGAGGGGTCTAAGTTTATCACGAGTCCAAAATTGTGAGAAGTTATTTAAATAATTAAATTAATAACTACATTCTATGCTATAGAAAAATAATAAGTTAATCTTTAATATTTCTGTGGAGTGGTACCTATCGTGAGTGGACTGAATTTAACCAATTGTGTAGTTTGAAAAAACACTTCAATTAAACGCGGACTATTATATGAAAATATTACGATGCAAAAACAAAGAACGAGGGAAACACGACTATGTTTTTGTTCGCATATACACAGTGTTTTTCACTGGGAAAATATGATAAAGTTATAGCAGTTTTTTAGACATCAATTTTGACATTAATATTATTTGTACAAATCCTGTCAATCTATAAAAAAGTATGATTACTATTATTATTACCTAGTCGGCTATTATTTATTGAAACTTTGTAGTTATTTAATATTACAACTCAACCCCTTCATATATTATACATATACATATATCTATTACATCAGTGGGCTTATATTCATTAATTAATTAAAACATTATGATATATTATATCCTTTTTTTGGCATTCTGTACACGTATCGACCTTGATATATTATTTATTATACAATAATATAATGAGACTTATAAAAAATTATAGTTTTTATTAGTCGAGTTTTCTTATATCAAATGAATACAATTGCCTAACTATTCTAACAAGCTCCAACACAAAAAGTTGTGTTAACTAAAAGGAACTAACAGTACGGTGTTCACAGAAAGTAGCAAGAAATGTGACATATATAAGTTGCCCCTAGCCAGTGTACAATATAAGGCTTCGTAGAGTTAATAATTCCCAAGCTGTGCTATAAAACAACCCTTAAAAATAGTGGAATATTCATTTATGGAAATGAAATGGAAATACAGAACCAAATACAACTGCGATTTATCTGAAACTGGGCTATTGGCGTATTACAATGGCTTGATTTGCAAAATAAAACCATTATTTAAAATATTGAGAGAGTAAACTTGAGAAACCCTGTTTAACAAATACACAGTACCACATATGTATAAGATACAGATTTTTCGTATGAAATTGCAGTAGAAACGGTTAATAGAAGGATTACCATCTGAAGTCGATCACAAAAGTTGCTACTACTACGGTCGCTTCATAACTAACACAGTAACACTACCTGGAAAGGTGGAAACCAAAACCCAACTATATAACGAATGTCAAAGTAAATAATGTAGGCAACATATTAATATTTACAGATTATGCCGTGAACGATAAATTGTCATCGAAATTCATCAATTTACTGTCTCAAATTAACGATTTAATTGGTCGAAAATATGTCATGATCCAATTCTGTAAAGTATCAACATCTTGTTGCTATGAAAATATATATGTTCGTTGCAAATATATATGACAGTGATGTAACAGTTGGCTAATGAATGCATGTTTAATTTAAGATATAAATAAAGATAGTGAAAGTGCATTATGTATAGATATTGTTATTTTGGTATGCATTAAATAGAATCTTTTAAAAGATACTTATTTATAAACGAAATATTAGAATAAAGTTAGTAGAGTATATTAAAAACAAAGTCCATCCATCGTAAAATATTTACTGACTTCTATTAAACGTATATTAATTAATATGCACACTACTGTACCCGTGTTCAATAAAAATATGAATACAGACCTTGATAAAAGGCAATCCATAAAAAGTAGACATGGTAAATAATGGAAAATTAAAAACAATTATACCTACTAGATTTTATGCGACACCATTCCAAGAATAGACGAGACCTCGTTTATGCATTACTCAGTGGCAAAGGTCGCAGCAGTTATTTGAAATGCATACTATTCCAGTAGATCAATGATACCGTAACCTACTGCCACATAAGCAGCTCTGAAGCGGACATGTATGCACAGTACATTATTTTAATTAATGTAAAATGTTAATTTTTGTACTATTTCTTTGGAGAAGCAATGTGTTGTTTCCATGTTCTGGATGTAGCATAAGTGACAAGGCTGTTTAACTTTTTGAAAGCGTTCTATCTTCGTGTAGGTTCCGGGTAATAGCGCATCGCGCATACGGAATCCGCAACGTATGATACTAATAGTCCAAAAAATTGAAGTATTCCGAAGTAAGAATGTGCGTTTTATAACGTGCACCAAGAACCATCATCCGCGACATCCTACACTCTTCAATCCGCGTACGCGATTACACGTACGCCCTTCCCGACACACACTTAACATAAATAGTAATTGCTATGAACCAGAGCGAACAATTTAAATAGAACAACCAATTCGTCTGCAAAAACATCCTTTTGAAGTCGTGAAATAAAGGCTAATCAGAATATTTTCCACCGTTGGAGTGGTGATCCAGCCATCTGAAATACCGATGCAAAACAATTCGTATTGTTGGGTCGGTGAGTTGTTTGCAAGCACTTTTGCAAACGAGACGATCATATTAGTGTTCAAGAGTAGCAACACGTTTACGTACGACTTTAGATAGGACTTCGTAAATAAGAAGTAGATATACATGAGCTGCACCTCTAGTTTGCTAGTCTTCTAACTTAAAAAATCAACTTATCGATCAAGTAACTACGTAGTACAAGTTACAAGTAACTAGTAAGTACTATTTAACAATAGACGTACAAGCGTCAAATACATACTCCCTCCTTCAGACTTCACCGCGTCTACGGCGGTGAAGTCTTGAAAAAGAGTACTTATAGGTACTTACTGACGGAAGCTGTCCTCGACGTACGCTCAGAAGATGGCCGCCCGCTCGTGTCTTTCATGTGACTAAGTAACGCGTTGAAGAAGTTGTATAACTGCAACAGAAGTTCCATACAGTAGCATATAGGATTAAAGACATCAGTATTTAATTTACATCGTAACCTACAGTATGCAACACAAATACTACATCATACACTTAAAATTCTGTTAATTGTTGCATTTCTTGAATAATTATAAAACGTACAAAAACTGTTTAACATTTAAATTACAAGTATCATAATAAGATCGTGCCAATTTTAACATTTCTTTATTTGTTGTATCATTTGTCTTCCTACAATGTTATTATGAACACGGACAAGATTTTCGAGACGTTTTCATTGCTTATATTCCAGTCCTAAACAACTTAAAAAAGTTTAAACTACGAACACAACCTATATGTTATTATTTCTACTCTAAATATAAATAATTGTCGATCAAAGGATCAAGTGTTTCGGACAAAATTAATTTATTCATTTTAGAGATTACAAATAACTGTGTTCGAAATAATGTTAGAATCTCTCATAAATAAAGCTTTCTCTTCATAAATATCGGATTTTGATGGTGTTTGGACATTCAATTAACAACAGAAAGTAGGTATTACGAGAAAGTAACTTATTTTTCAAATAAGATATTGTCCCCACATACTTCTATCGTATTTATATTATATCATTAAAAAAATGCACATAGCTCAAATAAAATTGTTACGTAAGAAATCTGTCTATCCGTATATTTTAGACCAATCTTCAACCTATGTACATCTAACAGTAAAAGTTTTTTAATACACTACATATCGTCGTTTACATATGTCTATAATAGCTATAATAGCTCGAAGATAACAGGACTTCATTCATCTCAAAAGTAAAACTTTGGAAGGATGGTTGCCTTTGTCCGCTTGCCCTTTGTAACGTTTCCCATTATTACGCAACTCCATGTCATCAACCAGGACTCAATGTAACGGGAATTTATTTCGTAAAGTAATCTAATCCAAGTAATCCATGTGGAGGAAATATGTGGTTGTTTGAAAAATTTTCGCAATTTTCAAGAACTTTTTTGTATATTCTGTTTGAATTGAGCGAAGCAAATATATTTTGTACCATTATTTATGGAATTTAAGTCACGTGTTAATGATAAATAAATCATAGGTACGAACGACATTGTTTTGTTGTTTCTGAATG
Organism: Phocides pigmalion okeechobee; assembly: GCA_018251015.1. Lineage (NCBI taxonomy): Eukaryota > Metazoa > Arthropoda > Insecta > Lepidoptera > Hesperiidae > Phocides > Phocides pigmalion. Next base: position 6,152 of record DWON01005797.1, read on the forward strand.
TTGAAAAAAATAAAGATTGTTATATTGTAACAAACGATGGTGCAAAAACTACATTTATCTGGCTTCTTTTACATTTTAAAACAGTTTGTTTTCTCAGACCCTTACTGCGTAATACGCGTGACCTTTTTTATGATATCCATGATTTTTGATACGCAGACAATAACCTCGTAATTGACATCTTATAAATGTTCCCTCTACATTTTTACGTTACTTAAAAAAATGTATGAGATTACAAAATCCCAGAATGGTCGTCAATTAAGATTTGACTTTAGATTTTAGTACACAGATGTTAAACGATCTTTAAGCATTTATTTATATTTATGCTTTGTTCAGATTATGTTAATGCAAATGGCAACATGTCAAATTACATGTAGAGACAATTACAAGCAATAGTTACGTTATATGTTGTTTTGTTTACGGTAAAAAAGGTGTTATAAGTTATTTAGTTACTTATTCAAATAATCAACTAATAAAGCCATTAGACTGCATAAATGGAATATCAATACAGTTCCACGAATCATCATTGTTAAATTAATTTCCTAATCATCATGTTTTGACGTATTCACTACAAATAAATATCAAATTTATTTAACAAATTCAACCATATGATGAATATCCAATTAGCTCTTTACGCTAATGATTCAGACATATGCGAGTAGATGGATATTATGAATATTACGACTGTAACATTTCAGTACATTCAGGGGCTCAATTAGTATATCTATTATAAGTTAAATTTGAAATAGGTTTACTGAATGTGAAAGCTTAATAATTATTAAAATAATTTATTCCGTAAATACAACATTTAATAAATATTATGTCTGCTATTCATATACTATTACAGTACACAATTTGGCCGTTTACTTTAGTAAATAACAGTAAATTAACATTCGTAAACTGAAATCATATGCGGGGACTACGGTATGTATGACAACGTGACTTATATGAATTTGGATTAGAACTGATTCAAGTAATCATTACACTAATTATTGTCTCCTAGCTTGCCACGGATCCACTTCATGGATCTGATTTAAGCTACAGTCCATCACGCACGCTGTTTAAGATTCACAACATCGCATGCTTTTAAAAAATTCATGATATATTTATGGAGGTTTTAAAACCGGTTCTATTTTATTTATTAAACGGTTTTATCTGATTTCAAAATTACGTTCCATAAAGTTTGAAGAGAAAATATTACCTAAATGGAAGATGTCATTTTATATTGGAGTGACATTTCATTTATAAATGAGACTCTTCTCCAAAACGAAACACCTTACGAGTCGGTGGTAGTTTATTGACGTTCAAAAAGAATTCTGTAAAGAATCTACTTTGAATAAAAATATTTTGATTTTGATTTTTTTGAAAATGAGTAAAGTATATAAAAATATATAAATAAAAATACAAATGCATTTAAAAAATTGCATCCCTAAGAGTGGTGACACAGGACAAGAAATTATTCCAAACCGGTGTTTTTAGGTAAAAAATATTTTAAAATGATAGATAAGGTAAGCGACAATAAAATATGATACGCATGTGAACTTCGAAAAAATAATAACATGCTTAAATTCGAGCCTTGATTCTCTATCATCAGTGGGTCATAGCATTAGGTTATCAACACTTATTATTTCTTTTATATACATCTGTATTATCTTAAAGAACTGAATTCTTATCTAACTCAAGTTCAAAATTTTTACATGTAATATGTTCAACAACTTTCGAAGATATAAGCTTAATTTGAATACAGACAGAATACTCTCACAGAATAACCTACACAAGAACTGTAAATTTAGGATTTATAATACCCAGATGCAATGAAGACTAGGATCAGAAACCAAACTAGGATGGAATGCTGATATTTTATGTAAATATGTATGGTTTGGGATTTACAATACTCAGATGCAGCGAATACTGGAATTAGAAACCAAACTAAGATGCAATGCCGTTATTTTATATTTATGCTCACACAAGTTGAACACATTTCAGATCCTAAGTGCCTATTTAGAGCTACACTTTTCTAACTCCTTAGAGATTCCTCCTTCTTCTCTCTCTGTTATTCTATGATTCCTATGAAGTTATGAGTAACAGCAAATGAAAATGAAAATGAAAATGGAAGCAAAATTCCATATGAAATATTATTTAGTATAAAAAGTAATTTGACAAGAGGTTTAAAAAGGCTCTTCCGCCATAATATTGCCAAGAGTTGAGTTAATGAAATTTAGGGATAAACAAAACATTAGTACCAAAAATAACATGGTATCGGGAGCTTATTTCCAATAATAAGATAACAACCACATTTTTTCAAAATTCCTATAATTTTATAAAAGTTTTAAATACAGAAAAACAACTATAACATAATTATGTTTATAAAATATATAATAACATTATATCATATCACATTTATCATAATGTTTATGGTTATAAGTATGTGCCCCATTATAAATTTAATAACAATTTTATTATGTAATACTCATGGAAACTACATTTTATTATTATGAACATCTTATCGATTCCTTATCACTTGGTATATATGTTAGTTCACCATACCAAAAAATACAGTATCTGGTAGAGTAGTCTCGTTTTCACAGTCCCTCCTAAAACAGTTACATAATTGGGTAAGTAATCGTTTATGTTGTTTTTAAACATAGCCAAATATACTCTTTGTTTTTTTTTTGCTATTTACTTCTGTTTCTGTAAGTTAAATCAATATATTGCTATTGCTATTCCATGCGGGATTGCTACGGGAACTAACGTTTTGGCACCATACCGCATGGACACAGGCTGCCTTTAGATTGTTTAAGTTATGCATTGATTGTAATTAGTTTTAGTTCTTTCATTGTTGTAATTAAAATGTTTATCAGTACATAAATAAATTATACCCGAAAAATAAGATACAAAAAAATACGTATTTGTAGTTTTCCATGACTAAAATGATTAGCTAGATTAAATATCTGCTTACTCATATTTGGAAATTCATAGAGCATGGTAATATTATCGTAATAATTAAAATTTCTTATATCATAAAATATTATTGACAGAGTACACAAAAAAATAAAGTGGCTAATATCACACTAGCAAATATATACAAATTTAAAATCTTTAACTATTTATTTAGTATATATTGTAATTAATTAAAAATGATACAAATGGGTAAAATAAATATTTATAGTATCCACTACCAATTAATCTTCAGTTAGTAAGAAAAACGACAAATAAAATTAAATATATGCACTAATCTCTATAGACATACCCATTTAACTTAAAAAAAAAACGTATGAACAGAAAGTTAACTTACTCGTATTTGCCTTGTATAGGACTATTTTCTGAATATGTCAAAAAAAAACACAAATAAAACGTTTACAATTAATTTAAAAAATAAACATTTCTCTAGTAAAATCAGTTTAATGTCGTTTAGAATGATCGTCTAGCACCAATATTTAAAAGTCAGTTACAAGTATAAAGTAAAATCACGTCCGCCGAGCGGCTTACTCGTGTTGTTACAAACTTATTCAGGAGTGTTGTAAGCTATATCCCATTGTGATGTAATTTTGATTTTTGTATGTAGTAATAAGGTTTTGATATATCGATATCCATACTTGACTTGAATTCGAAATTATTGGTAACAATTTCATACTGTAATATTTTTTATTGGCTTCTTTTGTAAATAAAACAAAAATGATATCAAAACAAAAATATAGCATAATAAAATGTAGAAAATACCATCATTATAAGCTTAGTTTTAACTTACCTAAATATATGTATATTGAATCATTATTAGCTACAGAAGTATAGCAGGTAATGTACCTCTACGTTTCAAGCATCGATAACTTACATAATATATAATATTATATTAACCCCCCATCTAGGCGTATGAAGGCATGAGACAAACTGTGCTTTGTTTATTATTGTATGTATCGTGGTTGCCATATTTGCGCGCGCCGCTCTCCTGCGCGGAAGTGCGCTGTCTGTAATTTGCAGTGCACGATTTAATAGATAATTTGTATAACCAAACTGACGTACCTACATAGATTCACCAGTAATGGGTCCGCCAAATAATCGCGTAGCACGTAGCAAAATGTCTTATTCTTATATCAAATAAAATCAATTCCATTTCCGTGAGTACCCGTTATATAATTAAATGTAAAAATTCCGCGACGATGTTAGTTTAAAATCGTATACAAATCAAATATTATATAAAACACAAACGAAATAAGTTATGTTTCTATCTTGTCAACAATCGTTATACTACTAAGTTCATCTGTTAAACATGTTATTATGTAATAATTAAATCTACGGCGATAACGTGTCTCTTGCGACGCTACTACGAAATCAAAATTCTGATTAATAATATATGAGGCAACCTCTTAATAGAAACTCGATTAACTACTCTAGTAGCTAAAACGAATGCCGGTAATGCTGAACTTACTATTAACGTGTAAGTACTCCTCTGCGGTAATACTAATATTTTGTTATAAGCGTAAGAGTAAATAAAATTGCTCGTCACACGAATGTGCATTTTGTTATTCTCAGTCGCATCTATTAAAAACCGTAATCTAAAGATGTTCAATGCCGAGATCAGATCAGAGAAGTAATCATACGTAATTTGTTTGTAGCTTAGTCAGTAAGAACGTCGTTTTAGAAATAAAATTATTCAGTCTCCTGTCTGCGCCGGGGATTCTAAGCTATCAGTCTACTTTTATGTAAATGCGTACCCCACAATTATTATCGTTTTTACTGGTTTCCCATCCGCATAGAAAAAAAATAGGCGCGTTTTAAAACAATTACTTAATCCACAATTCTTTATTCTTTAAAATATAAAGATCAACTTAATAGAAATAAGGAATTACGGAGATTGTTTATGTTACTTAATAATTTAATGGGCTATTTATTATGGGGTAGGTAATGATTGTAGGTCAAAATGTTATCATTATGAACTTGACATTTCCGATAGCATAAAGTTATGTCATTAAAACAAAAATAAATCACCTTACATACATGTAACAAAAAAAAGTAGACACATGTCTATGGAAATAAAGATGCTTCCCATAAATAATATTAATTTTAGTTTTAAACTGTCCAACAAATCATACACGAGGCGAAGTAAATAAACGTTTGTAATATGTTAAATTACCTACCATATTTTGTTCAGAACTGCTGCAAGATAGCATATCTTAATTACTGCAAAAATAATTTATTTGTTTACGGCATTAAGTTATAGTTATGCTTGATAAGTGAATTTACTTCAATTTTTAAATACTTTAGTATTGCGACATTTCCTCCTTATCTTATTTACTTAACTTATAGGTCAATGTATCACCATGCGAGTAGATTTTATTTTCGAGGTATACTAATGTGTACAACTCCTTGGAAACCTTTAGATAGACTGGTGGTAACCCTATACTATGTCCGGAGGATCAAACCACCGCTCTCATAACCCGCCGTAAAGTACCTTTTTAGGTTGAAAAGTGCGGATGTTGACTACATGTACTAGCGTGGCCACCATTTTTGTCTTCAAGAGTAACCAAATAGGACTTGTGTTGTTTGAAGTTGTATATGCAAGTCCATGGGCTTCAGTGACTACTTAACATCAAGAAGCCTATATGCTCCTTTCTATTCCTCTCACATAAAAAATGAGATGGAAGCCTAATGGTCAGCACCAGGATATTAATCAAATAATAACTAATACTATATTTATGGCATGACAATTCACTTTCACACTTCGTTTCACTGATCCCGAGACTAACAAGGTTTCAAGCAAAATTCCGGGCGATCGTAATTATCACTTTTACTTGATCTATCACAAAATGCTCATTAATTTTATACAGAATACGCGATGGCCACCAAGAAGTACGCTGGTTCTTCCCCTTACACCTTCCCATCAACATACCCGGAATCAGATTTTATCCACACAGAGTAAGTAAAACATAATTTTAATTCGTAGCTAAAAGACAAAAACTATTTAAAGAAATGTGTACTTTTCGTAGTCACACTGCTATCTGTTCAAGTGTATGCAATATACATTATATTATATTATTTTCTTTCAGATATGTAAACAACGTGACCCTAAACCAAAAAGTAAAGCCCAAACCACCACTAGTGGCCGCTATTTTCGGTCTAGGCCGTGCTGGTTCCATCCATTTAAGCAGCATCGTCCGAAACCCTCGCGTAATCCTTAAGTACATTGTCGACGACCAAACCAACCGCTTTGAAGATCTCAGGAACTACTGGAAGCTGGACAGTAAAGTCACTTTCCTTACATCGAAGGAGGGCGAACGAGTGTACAAGGATCCCGAGTAAGTATGAGTGAAGCGAGCAAATTTCCACTGCTTATATAAATCATTAATGATCAATAAATTCAAACAATTTCACATTTCAACAGTTGTATGGGTTGCCACTAAACTTTCTGGAGCTCTTCCATGTTTCTAAAGGTCTGTTAAGTAGTCGAACTCACGGATGTCACTAGCTGACAGCTGACACTTGGAATAAATACAACCACAAAAATGCATTATACTACCTCAATATATCGGGATACGGTGATAATGAATGCTTTAAGCCAGCTGAGATAACCATAACCAAAAGTAAGAAATTTAAAGGTTTGGAGCGACACTGTTGCGTTCTGGTCTGATGGGTGTGCTTCTTGTACTTAACCTAATCACGGAGGTAGTAACGCAGAGTGTTCCAAAAGTTAGGACTGAAATTTTGTTTGATTAATTACAAGTTCCAAGTCGTGGAAAACTGCAATGGCCAATTATCATTATGCGGACAGAATATCCGTTTCTTAACTACATACCTATTATTAGTAATTCGCCACAATGAAACACAAATTAGTTTTCAATCGCTAAAATACTTACCATATTTTTTATTGTTAATACGAAATAAACATTTGTTTCATTTATTTCAGAGTGAACGTCGTGTTTATTGGCTCGCCTACATACACTCACCACGATATTGTCGTCAATTCCATAGCTAACAACAAGGACGTGTTCTGCGAGAAGCCAATTGCTGAGTCTATTGAAGACACATATAAGTGTTACCAAGCTGCTAAGAAAAAGGGCCGTATTCTGTTCGCTGCTTTCAACCGCCGCTTTGATATCGCTTACAGAGCCCTGTTTGACAAAGTCAGGAAAGGCGAAGTTGGCCACGTCCAGATTCTCAAAGTTACTGCTAGGGACTCACCCCTCCCATCTATTGACTATTTAAAAACATCAGGTAATTTCTTTCAACTTACTTATGAAGACTTGAATTTAAGTTCGATCGATAATCACTGATAACTTTCAGGCCAGCAAACTTGTAAACTATGGCAAACTTTTATCGAAATAGCAACACAATGTCGTGTTGAGGGGACTTACTGAATATTGTCTATAGTCAATATTTTGCAAAAACGATTTAAAGTTGCCATTGTGAAATATTAAATGTATCACAAAATTAACTAAAATTCTTTTTTCCCAGGTGGAGTTTTCCATGACTGCTTGGTCCACGACTTCGACATGTGCTGTTGGGTATTGGGAGAGCTGCCTATCCGCGTACAAGCGACTGCCTCTGCTCTTATTCCCGAAGTTAAGGCTATTGACGACTTTGACACTATTGCTTTCGTCCTAACCTTCCCGTCTGGGGCTCTCGCATTGGGCGACAACAGTCGCTACTGCGCTTATGGATACGATCAAAGGCTTGAAGTGTTCGGAAACAAAGGTAACTCCATCACATTTATGATTATTCTAAAGTAAACAATAATTATATCTACAAAAAATACGGCATAATTCACTAATCCTTATTATTCTAAATTATGAAACTGGCCTTGTGAGTGTTGTATTTACCACTTATTCTTGTATTCCTAATGTAAAAACTTATTTAAGGGTATTTGTAAAAGTCAAATCTTGCAATTGATTTAAAGTTATTGTATAAAAATTGAATCATGTTAATGGTGATACTAAATTTTGTACTTAGTACTCTGAATTAATAGTAAGAAATAATAATAAGCAAGCCAATCAAGAACTTATAATAAAAATTGAACAAGTATACTTAGTATACTTTGTGCCTTGTTGTTGTTTTATGCATTTTATTAATTCAGACTTATTTTTAGGTATGATTAAAGTAGACAACGAGACACCCTGCAGTTCATCTGAAGACCTAATCGGACACGAAGGTATTAGGAAGAGTCCTATCTACTACTCGTTCCCGTCGCGCTACAGGCTCGCTTACCAACGGGAATTGGAACATTTCCTGGATGTTGTCCAACGTAAGTGAAAAATTATAAAAACTTTTATGATATATTTCATCGTTTTCAGAATTCCGTTTCCAAAGGGGAAATGAGATTCTATTATAAAACTTACTGTATCTGCCTTTAATACAAGCAGCTACAGTAAACTTCGTGATAGAATCTGTCTGT
>DWON01005798.1:0-14534 GCA_018251015.1 Phocides pigmalion okeechobee
GGTTGTCCATGGGCTGCAGTGACCACTTAACATCAGGTGGCCTGCATGCCCGTTTCTTACTCTTTCACTATAAAAAATGTACTTAAGATATATCCATTTTAATACCGCTATATAAGTCAATGCAACCATAAACCATAAATCTTGATTTTATACCTACTCCTATTTTGATTTCGGTCAAAGAACAGACTATGCTATCCTTAAGTACAGACTTGTAACGCCTTTGCACCAATGCTTAATTATGTATCCCGTCTAATTATTATTTCCTCAAACACTCGCTTCGTTCATATTGAGTTCTATTATAATCAATTAATAGGTATAGTAATTGTTACTGTTCTAATATTGACATAATAGGTAAACTTCAAATTAGTTAACTATCAAATGATGCTAAAGACAGAAATTTTATACAAATTATAACTTAAGTCATAATTAGTGTCAACAAGTTTTCAAAAACATCATAATGGGTTCTTAAAGTTTTTTTTTTAGGCTAATAATTATAGTTGTGTCTCAATATTAGTATTCGTGCGGGTACTGAATATAAATGACAAACCTATTTAACTAACGTATCTGGTAATTACGCAGTCATATCGCATTGGGTATGTAACAGATAGCATTGTACGAACAGCAAAAAAAGTAACTTTTGTTTGATATTTTCATGTTATGTATGTATGTTTTAATTTCATGGAGCTGTTATTTTATCGATGACTCGTTTAGAAAGAGTGTCGAGAGTTTCCTCTACCGGCATTTTTCTCCCGATCAACCTTAGCCAACAAAGTCAGTGTACTGATTTTATTGATATTCATTAAGTGTATATCTTACAATGAAATAAAATATTTGGATTTGTATTTCAGTTATTCCGACCTTACCCTTAAAAGCGGTGACCATACTAATCCCAAGTAGTAAAAATGCGTCCACATGCAACCTCCTCCTCATAGGAACCTCATATTGTCTGCAAAGAATTTCAACATCAGGTGGTCTACTTGCTCGTTGGATATTCTAATATAGAATAATGAAAAGAGCTAATAAACAACCACTTTCAAAATATATCTGATAATTTGTATGTAGGTACACCCGCTGAGCTCTACAATATAAACTTATTTTATTTCACTAAGGAAGTATAAATTGCCTAGGTACTTATAGTTAGCGTCGATAAGAACCATGTCGTATTTTCCGTTTCACTTATATAAATACACCAGCATTTGCTTGCGCCTTTGCACAAAATACGATATAACAGTGCATTCATACAAACTTTCATCCCAGGATTTTATCTTTTTAGGAATTAAATTTCCAAAATGCCTTACGTAGAACCATTTACAACATGGCGCTCAAAGCCGATGTACTGATTTTATACCGTATCCTTGATACTCATTAAGTTTTATTTTTTCATTTTACAACATAACGGGTACTCAAGATTGATGCTTTTTAATTAATTTATTGTCGAAATTTCGAATTAGTTGCACGGCTCGTGGTCAGGGCTAAACTGCCGTGACCACGAGCCATGCATCTGGTACGAAATATCGGCAATTAAAAAGCGTTATTCGTACCCGTTATATACTAAAATGTATGTACAAATTCCGTGAAGACATTAGTTTCAAATTCATCAAGTGTATTTAAATCCTATCATGAAATAAAATATTTGAATTTCAATATCAATTCTCATTATATAAAGAACCTATCTGCAAATTTTCTGGATTCTAGATGCACCTGGTTTCGGCTGTATTGATCTGTCAGTCAGTCTTCTATATGTAGTTTCCAACCATACATACTAAGACGGTCTAATAATATCAACACCCACCCATAATTATGTTGTCTACATTCACACATACGTACCGTAAACGCGTAGGAGGATATACCTAAATGAATATGAGTTATATCACATCAATGACCATTGTTTACCAACAATACCATTGTGAAGTCATGAATGAGAGGGACGGCCATACCGTGGGTGTCAGTGAACTACAGGAAACATAATAGAATTACAAACATAGGATTAACTTATTATTATTTCTTTTATATAACAATGAACAATATTAGATTACAATGCCTTACTATCATTCCTTGGGCTTATTTTACTTACACACAGATTTCGGAAGACAATCGGAAAGCGGACATAATATAAAGAAAGAAGGTGTTTCTTTATTACAAATAATAATCAGTTATTGACTTTAAATCACGATAGAGATTGGAAACCATTGCCATACACGACTGTTTTAAAAGATATGCCCTAAGTACCTTACACTTATATGTCGGGAAGTAGGGCCATCATCAACATTTAAACAAATGTTAATTAATTTCTCAAATACATATGACATGAAACACACAGGCCATATATCTCTCGTATTCAGTATAAAAATCTAACATCTACCAAAGGAGGCTAACATTCATTGATTAAGCCTTTTTCCAGAGGGCGACAGTACAATATAATAAAATACAACATAAAACATTTAATAGCATAGGCTAATATAGTCGCCTTATTTGTAAGTTTAGCTGGCAAGTACACATTTCCAATCAAAACACAAGAATTGCTTCACGGCGGATTTTGAGGACATCGGCGGGACCCCTGTTGGCGAAAGATAGGTCCGTTTTTTTACGTAAATCATAATTGTCAAAAGCTAAAGGTTCAGAGAGCATGATGTAAGGAAATCTGCGATATACCACAAAAAATAGAAAAAGTCTTCATTGGTTGATTAAATCAGTACTAAGGACGTAATGGTATGGATGATATAACTTAAAATACAGCGTACAAATTAATATTAATAATGTCAACAGTAAGTTTATTATTTTCTGCACTACCCAAAGGTTGGTTGGTAGATAATGCCTTTAGCATTAAGCTCGCCTTTTGTACCACATTGGTTCAATAAAGAATAAATAAATGAGTTGGGCTAAGATTTTAAATATAAAATTGGTATATCTTATTCAGAAAAACAAAAGTGCTCAACGTACAAACGATAAAGTATATATTTTATCACAAAAATATATAGCAGATTTTCGTTTACGATAAAAGGGTGGGTGTGCTGTGCTTGCATATATGATTTGTTTTTTAATTTCTTTATTAAAATCCACAGTTTTTGAAATATTTGTAAATTAGCTCTTAACGCACAAACCATTTAAACTTTTTGAATAAAACTCATTTTATTTTTTAATTTTTAGAAATATATAATATCTAGGATACTATTTGTACCATCTTATTCAGGAAGATACGCGGATTTGCATTGTTCATTTGTCTTATCATTTATTTACGCGAACAAAATCACGAGTACAGCTAGTGTCATATTATGATCGCAACTAGCAAATAATTGTGAACAGTCTACACGCTCGTTTACACGCGAAGGTCAGGCCTGAACAAATACTTCGCCAGACATTTCAGTTTAACAAACACCTACGCAACAGAGTTAAACGATTCCGATATATTCCGCTTTGTTTACATCGATTCAGGACACATTTGCAACATTAAAATTCAACCAACACTCGTACGAGCGAAAGTGTTAGCAACTCGTGCGCATCGAGTTCATTTTCTCTTATTTACACGAACAATCTTATCTACGCAAAGTGACTAATCCCTCTCCGTAGAAAATTTAATAGCTTACGTCGCTACAAATAAAATCACTAACGTCAAACATGGAAGGGAAACGATTCGGATTGTAAACACAAATCACTCGCGAACCGATTTAGAATGGAACAGACGTGCACGTCTGTCGCGCGCGGCGAATACAGCTGATCTACACTACTGTGTACTTCACCTCAGAACCGCACACACCTCCAGCGCTTTAAGCGAACACATTAAACCATTCCTCGAATAACAACATCGCGTCTGATAATAAAGCTGCTAAAGCGATGATATCACCTTCGGAACAAAATATTTATGGGCACGTCTTCGTATTTGGACGTAGTGCTATTCTGAACAATCAAAGAACAGTCAAGGACCGTCCCGCAGTCATATGTCACGGACGATCCATTGTGTAGAGAATGAAGGATAAACCCACATTTAGCTAACGAGGTGACATCATTACACCGATCAATGAGGTAAATGTTAATGAGCCAGTATTAACTGGCAACATAAATTACATAAACGAGGCTATTACTATTACCAAGTGCTACAAATGCTCCGAATAAGTGTCTAAGAAAAAATAAGGTTTTCTTATATAACAAGACCTTAACATTTTGTGTTAAATTACCTACACTTTTAGAAATATTAAGAAACTTAACCAACAATGAAGATTAAAAAGAATATTGCAAGCAAATGGAATCGACAATGAAACTACTTTAAAAAATAGTTATCGTGCGATATATATACTTAATAAGTTCTCTTTACCATAGCTGTCTAGAATTGACAGACAGACATTCCAGAAATAAATATACAATTTAAATAATACCTTGGGACAACTTACACCAATGTAGGCGGAGGCGATCCCAAACTAGGCGAAACCTGTGCTATGACGGCCAGACCACTAATACGAGTATATTTCTAAAACGTATTAAATTAAATCTCAAGTGGTATAAATACATACTTAAACATAATTTTACTCCCAGAAGAAAATACTTTTGATTATCATACAAACATGTATGTGTCCTAGTTCGGAATCGAACTTATAACAATCCGCTCAGCAATTTCTAGTATAACAAGAGATCAGTAAATGTACCAATTGCTTACCTATGTATCTGTTTCTTAAAAAAATCATTTTAATTTATGTATGTATATATTTTAACAAAGAATAAAGGCAATTACAGATATTCACATTTAACTAGTTATAAGGGTTGTCTAGCACGACATGTGGTACGAGTATTTGAGTTGAGTGTGTGTGTTTTTATGAGAGACCCACAAACTAGTAGCAGTCCACCTGATGACATCCACAAACAGGAGTAAAGTCATATCTGAGCTTATATGTAGATATGTCTGTCTACGGTTTGTGAGGCCAGCAGTGGTACCTCCCCGCTTAAACTACAATACTACCGTTTGTGTAAAAATTTTATTATATGTGCATGTGTGTGTGCGTCCGTTTACCTATACATGTGTGTTATTTGTTAGTATGCCCGGTTACATACCAACTTGTCAGCGAGCAAAAACCAAAACTAACCATTTGCTAAATGTTCCCTGTAAAAACTAGAACTACGGAGAGTAATCAGAAATCCTACATCGATCAAGTAATAGCCTCAAGCCATTTTAATCAATGTTTAGACAGCATTCCGAGTGATTATTCCTACTTTGACAGCAATTATTGACGAGCTGGACAGTCTAATGACTTGTCTCATAGATCTCTAAAAGATATATTACTAGCACCCAATCGTCAGACAACAGTTTTTGCTTTTTTATTGTAGTGAAGAGGTGATAGACTTCATGGATAATGGATGATCAGACGTCGGAATACCTAGGAAGTAACTTAGATTTTAGAAGTTACTGACGTATAATAAATTTATTGTCACTTATTTTGAGGTTGTAGTTGTACTGAATGCTTGTGACTTTTGGAGAAAGTTCGAAAAGGAAAAGTCTGTGATTTTTGGAAAAGTCTAACAAAAACAATTGGCTGGCTTGATAGACTGTGCGTATACCTTTTTCAATCTATGAGGACGACTCGTACGCATTAAAAAGGCAATAATGGTTGATAAAGATTAAAGTCATGGGATACATATTTTGACATAATTGGACATATTTTAAACATTTAAACCCTTTGAGACTATCATTTTAATATAACATTATCGTAGTTCGCATTAACATAACCAAATATTAAAAGCTAATTTTATCTGTAACTTGTTACGTTACAGATAGATAAAATTATTTGTCTATGGCCTTGCATCGCTTGGCAAGATTGTAATTATTATGACGTATCTTTTGGGCGCCAAAGCCAAGAATGCTACGCATGCCCTACGCGTTGTTATGCAAGTTGCAAATACTACCATTGTATATTTTTGGTATTATTATACATATAGCATTGTCCATATTTTCAATAAATACATAACACTTATTTACATACCTTTACTTTTTTAATGCTACATTTATTTTCAAAACGTAATTTCAATAATAATTATTTATATGAAAACAAAGAATTGTTTACTCACTTTTGCGTGATGAATAGGGAGATTTAAATTCAATAACTAAAACTTTATTACACACGACCATTTTAGCCGATAACGACTCAACACAGTACTTATCAAAATGTAACTGAGGAAAATTTTATTAGTGCATACTAATACAACGTAATATTTGTACTTCCAATTACCATCTCTTTACAATATGATCTCATACCAATCGTGTATCTATGATTATTTATCTTTGGTTTATTTGTAAAGAAAATTTGTCAATGACGAGTTAATATGACAATAACTTCAATCAAACGAACCATAGAATTAAAGCTATATTATTTCCATTCCAATTTCGAAATTGTTACATTAAAAAATAGTGTTTTTGTCCAGAACCATATCAATTATCAATTGAATTGAATGTACGCAAAAATATGCATAAGCAATATCGATAATGAGCGTTCAATATCGATATAAATTATGTGTAGTATTAGGTCAATTTACTTCATATGGTTCATAAAGAAAAATGATTCAAGGTCTTTAAACATAGGCACAGTTATAGTTTCACGACTATATGATGTTTAATTTCAAGCATAAATTGTATGGATATATCTATTTATTTTAATTGAAATAATCGTCATTGTTGGAACGTAACCGATTGAAGTAAAATAAACTTCAAGAATAATTGCTTCATTATATACTAATGATTACTGATTGCGAACGAACACAAAAATCACTATCTGTTATTATACAGCCTGTAACTATAAGGCAGTATAAATGTATACTTATGTACCAAAAACATCTTTTGTAAAATAAATGATTATCTTCCTTAGCGTTAATTGGAACTCCTGAATTCCTGCTCCACTTTTTCCTTTAATTGAGGTAATTATTTGTAAATTTTCAAAGATGGAAATGTTGTGTGTTTTGGAGTTTCTTTCGCAGACTCTTCTCCAAAACGAAACACCTTACGATTCGGTAGTAGTTTATTGACGTTCAAAAAGAGTCTAAAGAATCTACTTTGACTAAAAATACTTTAATCACTGATTTTTATTAGTAATTTGAATCATGGACAAACATATTTATCTAAGTAAGAATTATTTCTAAACCCAAAAAATATAAAAATAATTTCATATTTTAAAAATACTTTATCTTAAACTTTGTAATAAAAACTAAATAATACCTACTTGTTTTAACGTTGACTCATCTAAAATATTAAGTAATTTACATACTAACCAGTTATTACAAAAGCACTGAATATAAATTTGTAGTTTTTCGTCTATCTGTACCTACTTATTTGACACCTACAGTTAGTGCATATTGCATCATGTTTGTTGAACATCTTAGAATATTTTCAATGATGTCTAGTCTAAAATTACCGTAAATCTGTTGAAGAAAAAAATTATAATGCAGTTTAGAAACACGATTATTAATTGTTGCTAACGTTTTCTACATTCATAGCTTTACATTAGAATTTCACGACACAGGTTGTCCTGGGTGCCATGGTTACATACAAAGACGAACAGAAACACCCAGACCCAGAATATAAACCTAAATTTATCATTCATATGTCATTCAGATGTTGTCAACGACGATGACGAATACAGAAATATTAATTTGTAAATTATAGATTGATATCGAATTTTGCCAAACGTGTAAAAGAACCAGTTTTTCAAATTTGTTTCACATTTTTGTATATTTGTTATTTTATTACATAGTCGCTAATTTTTTTTGTCAAGGCTCATTTGGTTTCATTAAAATTTGAAGACAAAATACCACCCCAAAAAGTAGAAAACTAGGGATTTTTTTTTTCAAAATTAAGTTCAAATTAAAATTAAATACTGTATCTGTGAATATATAAATACAAAGAAAAATACGTTTCAAAGAAACGGGTATCCCTTGAAGGCGGTAAGGGATAAGAGGTGGAGCAATTATTTTCAAGTCTTTATTTTAGTTTAAACTAGCGACCCGGCCCAGCTTCGTTCGGGTAATGGAGTTTATTTTTAGAAATATCTCTTTCGAATTACTATAATGAAATTAACTATTTAATTTCTCGCCATATTTACAAAAAAACAACGTATGATGATGCACCAAAACCTTATTCAGGAATCACTCTACCTATTGTTGAAAATTGTGAGAAAATCCGTCCAGTACTTTTGGAGTTTATCGTGAAGACGACGGGGGACTATATTTATAATATTTTGAGATTACGTATACACATTTACTACGGAAAGAATGAGCAAAAATAATAAATTTCATCAAAGTAATTTATCCACAGTGATTAAGCATGAATTTTAGCTATAATTTTAGCTGTCGCAAATTCAAAAAAGGAGGTAACGCTGACGAGCTCAGTTGTTCAAAATGATAATTACATAGCAAAATGATTAGGTACTCAACCGCAGTGCAACTTCGCAAGTAAACTTAATGATCGAATAGCAAACAGTGACCTCATTCCCTAGGTCAATGCACGTCGCTTCATTGTCGCACTGCAAAATTATATTTCGTCACCTACTTCAAACCTATTTTTATCTCAAATACCGCCCCAGAGGACTACGCGAATCTGCAAGGAAATTGTAATGTAATGGAATTTGAATCGTCTCATCTGGCGATAAGTCAGATCCGGTGTATTTATGCTTTAGACGGAGACATTTTTGATCTGTTGGAGGTGTCCATTTATCATGTGACGATTTTTTGGTCCTCCATCGTCCCTGATATCGTGATATTTGAGTAAAGGTGGGATTTCTATAGTTAGACCGGGGAAGTATCACTGTCGGGCGCCGCCCTCCTAATCCGCCGTAAAGTATTAGTTGTGTTTCGGTTGGAGAGGTGTGGCATCCGGATACACTTTAAAGCGAGGCGACCTTGTGAGACCTCAGGAGGTTTTTTTCGTGTTTATGGTGCATGTGGATGTCTAGAGGCTGCGACTACTTTACATCAGGTGGTTTGCGTGCTCGCTACTCTTTTCAAATAAAAAAACTACGTTTGAAACTTTTAAGAAATCCTTCGAAATATATTTTTAAATACGTTATCATTACCCTTATATTAGTGGAGAAACATATTTTTCTAATTTAACCCACACTTGTAGCACAGATCATTGATATTTGCCGATACAGGTCTTGTTCCCTCTCCTTAGCGTGACCCTCACACTCCCGCTTATTAACTCAAGTCATTAATATCTTTAGTGCATGTGCCGATGTACTGATTTTACATTGTAATCTTGACATTAATTTTATGTATGTAAAAAATTACAATAAAATAAAATATTCGAATTTGAATCTGACACAAAACTCGCAAATCACTTAATTTGCCTGGTACCATCTGTTGACGTCAATTGTCGTAAGTTTGAACAACAGAAACATTTTTCAAGTAAGTTTGGTCTAGTTTTATAAACTTCGAACACTTGATGGGTTCACTATATCAGTATCAGACTTATATATGTAATACGTATTATTTTTAAATTATAATTTATACTTATAATTTTCTATATCATTTTACACAAAATGTATCTGAATAAATTTGATTCTTTTTAATTTATTCTGTAAATTTGTTTTTGATTCTGTCGCAATTTATTTCCTTCAGTAACGTGACAAGAATTATTAAGTTGACTTTGTAATGTTAAACCTATCGCTTTGTGCGTAGAAATAGTCCAAAGTAAGAAACGAGCGGAGGAGTGATAGATGTCCTCTGAGTTTATAAACTGGTGTATTTTTAGATAATCTATTTATACTAAGAGCCTAATGTTTTAAGCTTTTAAAGGTATATCTGGCCGTTTCGAAGATAAAACGTTTTTAAGTGGTTCGGTAATATTGTTTGTTTTTTTAATAGGTAAGCCACTTTTAAACAGCCCAGTTTAAAACAAGGTTGAATGGCAGCTTGACTAATTGTAATCCTCAGGGTCACTTACTAATGACCTAGTATTATTCATACATTTACAGATTTTAAATACGGAATACTAAAATTATGTTGAATAATGCAGTTACAAAAATCTTATTAAAAGATTAGGGAAAGGAAATATTCCTAGAATAGCTGAATAGTAGATACTGTGAAGTAAGTACAGTTGCATTAACACTGCATTAGTTGTTGTATTGGTTTTGATTTAAATGTAATAAAAAGCGAAAACGCGTACTTTTTTAGACATTACCAAAATTTGACAACCTACTTTACAAAATAAATAATATAACGATGTTACAAACAAAATTAAAACCGAAATTATTATCAACGTATTCTCAAAAACAGGTATTACGCGTAGGAGTTAAAAAGCCTCTTTTGTATTCAGTTTAGAAACATTTATATTTCGTCAAAAAAAGTCAAAAATTGTCATTAGCAGGTGTCCTCACTTTCGCGGCGGTCGGGACGTTCCGCTTTCGTTGGCAAAAATAGCCGACGAGAGGGGACGCCACATCGTCACTTCCGGGATTTGACTAAATTACTTCCGCGTATAAACGATTTAGATTTTTCATCTGAGTGAACGACTACAGAAGTTCTAACGTGACGTATATATCGAACGTTCGGTAAGTAAATAACGTGACGCATGGTCATAAGTAGTGAATCTTCTAGAACGTCTACTCTGAAAGAGCTGCAAATAACATCGTTTCGTCTAAAACATTTATGAGTGGTATCGGTTTTTGCATGAAGAACTTAAATAATATTAATTTCGCTTGTATAAATGGACAAGTTTTACTTTGATAGATGAGGAGGAATGTTTACGCATAAATACACAAAAAGCCTGATATCACGTGACATCGCAAGATATATCATTAAGAACGTCGAGATGAAGAGAGACAAGTTGTACGGTTTTAAAAGATACAAATTGAACGACATGTGTCTTTTTTATATGAGAAGAGTAGCAAACGAGCATGCAAACAACCTGATGTTAAGTAGTCGCAGCCCATAGACATCCACGTACAACATTAAGCACGACTACAATCCTATCTGAGCTCGAACCAAGATACGTTGCTACTCTTGAGGACTAAGATGGTCGTCGCGTTTCAAAGTGTAGCCGGCAACAACACCTATCCAACCGAAACCCAAGTAATGCTTTAAGGCGGATTATGAGGGCGGTGGTGGTACTTCCCCAGTTGAATTATAGTTCTCCCACCTTGACCATAATTGGTTTAATATACCATGACATCAACATTTATTTTTCAGACGCAAGAAATGGAAAAGGTCAGGGACTATTTATGTAGTAATATGTCCGTTTAAATAGTAATTACAGAAGATACTTCAAATTATAAAAAATATTACTCTGTTGAAACTTTTAAAATATTCCACAGTTACATAACCAGTTCATTACCGTGGATGCAGTTTTGATCATTATTCTTAAATCATTTTCCTTATTATATCTGTATAACATGGCATCGGACTGAAATGAATAATTTACGAGCAAGTGAGTTTACTTTGCAAGACCGAAGCCCCAAATACAGAATCACCTTGATCGCGACCGAGATTGTAACAAAGGGCCTCCTTCGGAAACCGGTCGCGCTCGACTCGGGTTACCATTATTTTAAAAGAAAATAAATAAACTCGTAACTTTACTACTAGGTTACACGATCTTACAAGTCCATGATAGTGTTCAACGTTGTGGGTGTTATTATATACACAGAGACAAGTACAAAAACACCTAAGACCTGATCTAATCTCTTAACACTTTGACTGCGGAGCTTATGTGAGTATATATCGAGTTGTAACACTATTGTGTTATACACTAAGTATATCGAGTCAGCGTTGCGTTGCGAGAGGCCGCTTTCCCTGTTTCACACTTGGCGCATAACGCTTGCGGCGTGTTACTATGTTGTATATGTTGTACTATGTTGTTACATGTTGTACTATATTTCCTTTTCTTGTCTTACAGGATTTTAATAAAAAACCTACAAGCTATATTTATGCAAATCTTATTTCTCCTATGGCATAACGGGCATAACGCGTTGTCGGAAACTAATGCGGAATATTAAATTATTAAAACTTTCTCTGCGGCGTTCAACACTGCTGTGTATAACTTTAACTCGCTTGCGGCTTGCACACGCACCTGTTATGTACTTACAAATATGTATGGATTACGGGCCTACACAAGTGCTGTGTTTACGTCGGCGCTACAAGACTGGAGGCGGACATTACGTCTGTGTATTCGTAGATGATACACAGATGCTAACTGTCAACGTATCTCCAGTCTACAGAATACAGCTCCAGCTTAGTAGCTTCCGCACCGCTGATCCGATTCAATATTCATATATCAAGCCACAGTCA
This sequence comes from Phocides pigmalion okeechobee, assembly GCA_018251015.1. Taxonomy (NCBI): domain Eukaryota; kingdom Metazoa; phylum Arthropoda; class Insecta; order Lepidoptera; family Hesperiidae; genus Phocides; species Phocides pigmalion. The sequence continues at coordinate 12,253 of DWON01005798.1, forward strand.
TAGTGGTAAAAAAACGGGCAACATAATTAGGAAACGTCCTTCATAAACAGATACACCTAGCCACTCTAAGCAACCCAAGTAAGGAAACCGCGGTTCAAGACCGCCGACCGATCTTATTTTTGCAAGTAACGAGATACCCACTTCGAACGAGCTCACTGCACTGCACTTAATGCGATTGCCTGTGATTAACGAGCACGAAAATTTGACCAGACGAACTGGTTTACGTTCCCTCAATACGAGGAATTAATTATTAACACAAAGCGTGTTATAAGACAAGATATACCAAGATATATAGTCCTCGAATGCTTATTACGTGAAGTACAAACAAGTTAAAGATGGTAAGTGGTCACTGCCATTGATCAATAGATCGCGTTGCTCCTGACCCCGAGGCCTATGAAGGCCGCCTCATTATTATGTGAACAGTTACGGGTTAAATGGTTAAAGGATATATCTTTATTTTTTTATTACAAAATCTAATATTGATATTGTATGGGAAATATTTTCATATATATTTTTTTATTTCATTTTTTTATATTGTCATCAGAAAATAAGTTCTGTTTAAAATATAAAGTTTCTAGCTTATCAGGAAAGTTCTTTGAAATCGATTGCAAATTTCCACCCAAACAGAGAAGATTACAAAGAGCAGGTGCTAATTAATGATCAAGTATCGAAATCCTAGTTAATATTTCGTTTTGTCTAACAGGTCCAGCTAGGGTTTTAATCTCTGGCACGCATTTCCGAATTTTCCGAAGTTATGTGCGTATTACAAAAACATAATTACTTGCGTTAATAATGAAGCAAGCAAAATTTCATTAGGAAGTCTGCATTCCTGGGACATCTCCATAACAATCGCAAAGGTCTGTAAAATCTTCCAATTCGTAATTCTGGGCAAGAGCAGCTCAGTGCTATTGTCTTAGTTATTTCAGTTCTGAGAAGGCACCCGTTTCAGTAGAGGGATAGTAATGGTTTGGTGATGAATAAAATGGTACGTACCTCGAACATCCCTTTGAAGGGTGGTGGAAAGCGAGCCGTCAGCGAGCGCCACGTCCAGCAAGTTGATATTCTCCCGACAACGTGTCACCACCTCCGTCTGCGCCCAAAGAGATACTGTTTGCTAACGTTCATTATGGTAAAGGACATTTTACGTAGATCTAATTAACTGACGGCATGTGTGCGATATGCAATGTTCATCTTCATCTTTTAAAAAAAGTGAAAAAATGTAGTTAAAAAACTTTAAAGGAAACGACACTATTACACTTTGAAGCGAGGCGACCATCCTAGTCCTCAAGAGTAGCAACGCACCTACGTTCGAGCTCAAGTGGGATTTCTGTCGTGTTTGTCGTGTAATACGTGCATGTCTATGGGTTGCGACTACTTAACATCAGGTGGTTTGCATGCTCGTTTGCTGCTTTTCTCACATAACAAAAATATAGTCTCCATTAGGTAAATCAAGGTTTACTGATTTATATGTTAGAACGGTAGCGAGCGAGCGTGCAAACTACAACTCATGGATGTCCACGTTCAACAGTACTGAAGTCCTGTTTGAAATCCTACATAGATACATAATTATTCTTTAGGATTGAGATGGTCGTTGCTTGTAAGTGTTGCTGGCAACATCTTTTAGGAGTAATAAGAATTGGAGGTATGCGCTAGGGCTAAAATAAGTACCATCTTGTCTTTAAAAGTAAAACTTGTGACTTCAGTTGGAAAGCTATACGGGGATGCGTGTTAGTTATCGCTTTGTGGCGTACCTTGGATAATTGACTTGGTACCATTGTCCCTTTAGAGACCCTATAGCCTCCTTATACATTATGAGGACGAAGTGTCACATAACAAATATTGCGAATATATTCCTTTTGACTCGGATAAGATGAAATTTTCTAGAAGTATGGAGTATTGGGGCAGAAAGGTCCTGGAGTAGCGATCACTTCCAAGAAAAAGGAGCACAGGGCGTCCCCCAACCTGGTGGACCAACGACCTGATAAAGGCAGCGGGTAACCGCTAGATGCAGAAGGCACAGAACCGGTTAGAGTAGCGGCACCTGGGGAAGCCTATGTCTAGCAGTGGACACGTAAAGGCTGATGGATGGATGGAGTATACCCAGACTCCACTTATTGTAAGGAGAGATCATATCCTAACATATAGAAAAATATTATAGGCCATCTATGTATTTCAATACAATTTTAAAACGAATAAAACTTGATCTATAAAGTTTTAATAACTAATCAATTCTTTACTGATGATGAATACCGTATAAGCGCACACAGTTGGAATTCTCACAA
>DWON01005799.1:0-14533 GCA_018251015.1 Phocides pigmalion okeechobee
CGGATACACATTATTGGAGGCGACCATCTTAGTCCTCAAGAGTAGAAACGCATCCGCGTCTATCCTTAAATAGAACTTCTGTTCTATTTGAGATTAGTCGTGGTTGTCCATGGGTTGTAGTGACCACTTAACTTCAGGTGTCCTGCATGCCCGTTTCTTACTCTTTCATTATAAAAAAAAAATGTAACCGTAATATTTCTTTATACCGAAACACATGTACATTTCGGCAAGAAGGATTTTTAGTAAGAAGTTGAATTTTAGTGTGAAGCAATTGTGGCCTTTCGGTGGAAAGAAGTGGTCGCCGGTTAATCATATGAGTCTACTACCTACCTTAGTTCAAAAGGAATAGCAACGTATCAATAATCGTTTTCAGATAAGACTCCTGTTTTATATGCATCTTCTCATAGAGTCAATAAGCGATAGTAATCGTTCAAGATCTCATTTCTTTCATTCAAACCTCAATCTCTTCAAAACAGCAGCAAGAACATAAATCTAATAGTTGAATGGTTATGAATTCTACCAAGGATTAAAATACAAGTTTCGTAACTATTAAATTTTATAGGATTCGATATAATTTAAATAACGATAAATGTCCGTAGATTAAGTCTGCAGTATCCAGTTATAACCGTTATCAAGAAGGTTATTTTAAAATATATCTTGTATTCGAATTCGAACAGTATTCAATTGGCAAAATTTGAACATCCCTAATAGAACACGTTGTTACGAGTAGGCCTAGAGAGAGACGGTTTCAAGCGTAGCGCTTGATTACGGTTTGATAAAGACGTTTGATGTCTGTATCCATATCAACCGGCAGACATATCGTAAAGTAATAGGTTTGTTTGTATATTCCTTATAACAAATGATTTATATGAGAAGCGTAGCAAACGAGTATACAAACCACCTGATGGTTAGTATTCGCAGCCCATAGACATCCACGTACAGTCACAAATATGATTAAAATCCTATCTGAGCTCGAATATATATGCGTTGCATCTCCTGAAGCCTAAGATGGTCGCCTCGCTTCAAAGTGTAGCCGGCAACCGCACCTCGTCAACCGAAATAAAAGTAATGCTTTACGGCGGATTATGAGGGCGGCGGTGGTATCTCCCCGGTCGAACTATAATTCTCCCACCTTTAATAATGTGGGAGTGTAATTTAAAAGTACAGTACTATACTACTTAAGTATAGTAGCTTAAGTAGTATATATAGTAGAGTATAATACTATATTACTTGGTCTGTCTGTTTGCCCATTTATCCGCCTCTCTGTACAATTTTATCTAGAAAACAGCTGAACCCATGTTTGCAGGATTATTACGCGAAGATTTTTACATTTTTTATATAATATTTTTAAAATACACACAGATCTCATAATTTCGGAAAAAAATGACATATAAAAGGTACATTCAAAATGATTTTTGCAATATCAGTATTTCTAATAAATGCAGTAGAAACCGCGGGCTAAGTCTAGCCATAATACACAAAGGCTGTTATGAATTACTGTAATAACATGCTATTCAGTAAGATACACGGAAAACACGTGCCTATGTAAAGGAAATTACGGGAAATTGATCTCAAATTATCATTACCGACATATTATTTTACCTGTCTTCTTAAAATGAATATGTTTGTTGTTGTTGTTTTTCTACAAAACAGATAATAATTTGTGTAGCAAAGATAAACAAATTAACTTGTTTTTTATCAATCAATTACTGTCCCACAGCTGGGCAAATATTCTGCCAGAATCAAAAGGTTTAGTCTATGGTCCACTATGGCCGTTAGTTGTATATGACAAGACATATAGTATGACTTTAAGCAACATTTTTATTCTATGGTCCACTATGCCAGTTACTAGTGTAAGGAAAGATACATACTATGTCTTTAAGAGCCTTATCTAGTCTATGGTCCACAATGCCTGTTAGTTGTACATGGGAAGACATATGTATACTATGTCTTTAAGAACCTTATTTAGTCTATTGTCCACCATGCCGGATAGTTGTGTATGGGAAGACTTAATGTGTCTTTAAGAAACTTCTTAGAACTTTCCTAACGAAGGTTTCCTAACGAAGTTTCTTCACTCTTAAGGCAAGTGATAATTATATTCTAATATGTATTTATTTTGAAGAATCAGAGATGCTATTGTCTCGAAATTCTAAAGAGACTGGATTTCTAAAGAGAGCCCAGAATCTTACTACTAGGCTGTCACTGTTTGTTATTTACATTTATTATTCATATTCTTTAGAGGTATTTTCAAATAATTTGGTAATTTCGTTAAAATTGAGATTAGTATAGGATTTTTCTTGGACAACGTTAAATGAACCAAAAATATATGTAAATTGAAGTGTTTTAATTCATTAATTAAAAATCCTGTGTACGCAAAACTTTTTATTGAAAAGTTCTTGTGAAGATTTCTATCATTAGAGTTCTTAGGTTATGGTTATTTTATTTGCATTGATTTTTGAATGAATGAGATATTTTTCAATTTTATCGTGTTTCAAAATGTTTCATATCGTCATCGTGTTTCATAATGGAATAAGATTAACTAATTTAATGATTCATTATAGTTCGATAAATACCCATTACATTATCTTCGAGTATTTCAACCCTAGTGTCTATGTAGTGATTTCAAGCAAAAAAACTGATTTTAAAGTAATTGCATCTCTTCTTGTACTACCATTGCAGTTACTCATTTCTTTGAAGTATAGTTATATTCTGTATACTAGTTCAAAGATACGTTACTGAATTTTAATTTGAACATAATTCGATTACAAATTCATTCTCTTCAAGTTCAAATAGGTCAAAAAGGGAAGTATACGTTTTCAAATAAAAAAAAAATTGTCCAAATCGGTTGACAAGTGAAGGAGTTACGCGGTAACAAACGTACAGCCGGATAGCCGGATACAGTCATAAAAATCTGAAGTGAAAACCTCAAAAACCTCAAAAAACACAATACAAAGGTAATATTTTCATTCGCCATAGACACATTACTAAATTATTTTTAATCAACAACAATGCATGTACTTAAATACAAATTTGTGAATTTGCATACAAAAGGGCAAAGTGAAGACAATAGTCTGATCTTTGTCAAGGTTAGACTGGATTTATTACGGGAAGCAATTAAAAAGTTTGCGATTATCTACTTAAATTAGTACGATGTCACATCACTTGTAAACATACAAACTACATCACTTGTAAACATATAAGGCGGGAGAACAATAGTTCAACCGGGGAGGTACCACCGCCGCACTAATAATCCACCGTAAAGCATTACTTATGTTTTATGTGATTACGGGCTACACTTTGATGCTTTTAATCTTAGTCCTCAGGAGTAGCAAAGTATGTACGTTTGAACTCATCATTCAGCCGTGTTTGTGGTTGTACGTGAATGTCCACGGGCTGCGACTACTTAAAATCAGGTGGTTTGCATGCTCGTTTGCTACTCTTTTAAGTTAAAAAAAATACTTTGGTCTGGATTTTTATTAATCTATCTCTACACAACTCCCATGCTCTAAATAATTAAGTCCTCCTCGTCATCGTTAGTCGTTATTTAATATAATATAAAAATATATCGCTTATTTTATTGTGTTCCTTTTACGCGTAAGCTACTAAATCTAACTCAAGTCTTATACACAGACTGCCAGTACTCTCGTTACAGGCTATATATAAATAGGTTATATTGTATTGAAAGTGACCGATGACCAAAGATAAATATTGTTAAGACAACCGCATTTTAAGCGATATTTTCTAATAGATATATTACCATAGTTTTTAGCAAAGTTTTTTATTTCTTGAACAAAGCGTCAAGTTAACGTTAGTCTCTCATGAACTTCAAAAATACCCGATTTACTGAATGTAAAGAAAACATGTTTATATAATATTTATATTAATTTTTTCGTTAAGGTTGAAAAAACGCGCTTGCAGTCCAATGCTGAAGTCTTACCTGAATTCTACGATTTGCAAACCCTGAGGACTAATTAATAAGGGTTCGTTTTACATGTTTCCCATACCAGACTCTCAGAACAAAATGTTTACTGCTGTTATAAAAGAGAAATGCGTTTGGCCTCCTACCATTTTTATTTTATTTATATCACTTCTTCAAATACGTCAGAGCTGTTTTTATTACTCGTGATACAATGTAGATGCAACATATTTTAAGTTACAATTTGTTTAAACAGTTTATTGATACGTACAACATTGCTATTTTTTTCAGAATGAAAGTAGAAATATCTATCTAAACATATTTATTATTTGTCCAATTCATCGTCATCAAACACTGGCTAATTCAGTACAATATTAGACATTGATATCACTACATTGGCTGCAACAAAAAGAAAAAGCGCATTAAAACTTTCACGTGTAAAAAACTTGGGGTATCAACGTCGCGTCGGACGGGCCGTCTGCGCCGCGACCTTGCGGCTGCCTCGCACCTGTTACTCCGCCTAATTGTATGCAGAATGCAGGCTGTGTGCACTCGCGGGGCGTTTACGTCATTCGGCTTTTTGACCAGACGTTAGTTAGTCTGCGGTTCTGCGCCGCGACCTTGCGTTTGTCTGTTGTTGTTACTCCGCCTAATTGTGTGCAGTATGCAGTTTGTATGTACGCTTTATAGACGTTCGAATGGATTTTATGCCATACGATTTGCTGAATGCACGTTAGTGGGTCTATAGCTCTGGGTGTGCATAATATAGTCTATATGCACTTAAGTGGATGTTACGTCATTCGGCATTTTCAAGCAGACGTTTCTTAGACTGCGCTGTGACTTTACGGCTGCCTCGCACCTGTTGTTACTCCGCCTAATTGTATGCAAAATGCGGGCTGTTTAATGAGTGTACTCACATAGCTTGTACGTCATTCGGCTTTTTGACCAGACGTTCGTTAGTCTGCGGTTTCGCGCTGCGACCCTGTGTCTGCTTTTGTTGTTACTCCGCAAATTACATACATCTTGTATGCACTTTTATGTCATACAATTTTTGAACAGATTTGTCTGCACTTCTGCGTGTATGCTATATATGTGAGTGGATACAATGTCATTCATTAGTTTTAAGAGTAGTTGTTCTTTAGTATGTGCTGTAATTTTACGGCTGTCTGTTCTTGTTTCTCCTCCGAATTGTATGCAGTATACAGGTTATGTGCTCTCGTTACATCCGATCTAGTGGACATTGTACTCGTCAAAATTATACCAGCTATAGTAAAAAAAACGTTATTATAAAATTTATCATAATATCAATTGTGCTATTTTATACGAGAGTAACCTAGCCACCACTTACTTATAATAAACTTATCATATTTTACAAAAAATCAAAATCTCAAAATATTGCACATGGCAAATTTTGCAAAATCGACGATATTCGATTTTACAACACTCATAAAAATTCCAAATATTCATTGCGATATCATAAACATCGCACAAGCGAGACTTTAATTGTTTTACACCTTTATATAAAATCGAAAAATGAGGTACGTTGAATCCTAATTGCTTCGACATTCTGTAGGACATAGGCGTGAATAATAAATGTAGTACAAGTCCTAAGGTCGAACCGCGGCCGACTCTCAAGGGATGCGCTGTCGGCGCTGCGTCCTTCACGGGCACCTGTTGCAGACAGTCTGCCACAGAATATGTATCAACGTAGGTGTTAACTTAACATAAATCATGCTAATACTACGCAAAACTATTACATGGAAAATAAATACATATTTTGTACATGTAGATGTAGAAACCTGTGCGGTTGTGTACATAGGCCATTGAAACTGCCCTTAGTGTCTGTGTATTATAAGAAATCATTTTTAACTTTTATATCTGTCACTTGTACACGTTCATAGTTGTATTATTTCTAATATATAAAGATAAGCGTTCAGAATTTACATTTTTGCTGTGTGAAATTCGGGGAGAAATTAGTTAACATTTATATTTTTTTAGCTATTACACGACTCATGAAAAAGCATGCAAGCCATCTAATGTCAAGTAGTCACAGCCCTTAGACATCTACGTACAACCATAAACACGACTGAAATCCTATCTAAGCTCGAACGTACATACATTGGTACTCCTGAGTACTAAGATGATGGCCTTACTGTATATACGATACATACTCGTATGTACCTCGCTACTCCTGAGGACTGAGATGGTTGCCTCGCTTCAAAGTGTAGCCGGCAACCGCATCTCTCCAATCGAAACACAAGTAATGCTTTACGGAGGATTATGAGGGCGGTCGTAGTACTTCCTCGGTGGAATAATAATTTTTGAAGGTTTTCCCATCTTCAAAAATTATTATTTCTTTTCGAACAAGCAAAAAAACATCATAAACTGGACCTATATTAACCTAAAACATGCATGAAATTTTGCCATTACTCATTCATCCAATTTCCAGCCGCACTTGGTTCTATCGTGTCTTAATGTTATCAATCAAAAGTTTCGTTCAACGTAGACAAACATACAACGAGATAACTACCTCATGACGTGTTCGTTTGTCAGAAAATAAAGGTCAATAAGTGTACATATTTTCAGCTTTTTAAATTTATTTGTTTGCCACTTGAGCCATTCTGGTTTTAATTTAATCTATGTTCTAATATACTGAACTGTATGAGATAGAGTCACGAGACAGACAAGCAACAAAATGTCATAAAATTTAATTCGGTCTGCATTTTGAATTTATAATGCACGTTTCCATTAACCTTTCTGATCGGACCACGTCTTATTACGAGGCGAATAATGCAAAAAGTTTTGTTTACTTGTCCGTCGAAGTGAAAAACATATTCGAGACGAACTCTTCATACGGATTTGCCCGTGTGAGTACTTTTAATTACATTTTGAATAATATTTACAAGTGTCATTTGTCTGAGGAACTCTTATATTATCTTACATGTTTAAGTTAAGTACCCTATTTATGCATGAAAGTTTCATCAAAATTCGAATAATAATTAAAAAAAATGATTAGAAACGTAAATACCATACTCACAAGTACATATTTTATGTGTTTTTTGTTAGTATTTGTAGTTATCGTTTTATTTAGTATATTTATTGTTTTAAAAGTCATTGTAAATAATATTCCTATATTTTACCTTGTCAGGCTCAGAGTTATTATTCAAAACAATCATTAAATGACGAGACAATTTTTGTAGCTGTCAAAAACATTTTTGATCGAACCGCTTATATTCCAGAGCCTTATAGCAAAGCGCATGGTTTTCGTAGCATAGACATTATATGGACACTGATTTATTCATATCGTGTCTGTTTTCGTCGGATCGCAGTACAAATAAAAGCGAACTCGATAGTGTGATTACTTATCTCTATTTGATAAAAACTTTCATACTTACCCCTTACCCTTCATTTGTCAGTACAGATAACAATTTAAAGATACTTTTAATATGTTTTGGCATCGCGCGAATGAAATACGAGCTGAGCCAAGAAAATGACTGTTATTTTAAAGACAGACAGACATTTCATTTTTATTTACTTTTACATATCTACTAAAGAAACCATACAAAGGTCATGCTCTAGAACACTGGTTAATGTCGGTTTAATGTTTTAACTATCTATATATAGTTTTGTTTAGTCGGAAAAAGTTATTTTAGGTGTATTTGTATAATTTACTAACCTCACTAGACGGTCAGGTGATTTCTTGTTTTCTTGTAGCTTGAATGAATGACTATTCTTACCCATTAAAATATACATTACAGGAATAACTCAGCGCAGTTCTTATTCATATTCCAGATTTTATTACTATTTTCTGTATACTGTTGCAACTTGAGTTTGATGTATTACATGTAGTTAGTATGATATAGTCACAGGTGGTAGAACCATAGTTCGACCGGAAAGGTACCACCGCTGCTCTCGTAATCCGCCGTAAAGCTTTACTTGTGTTTCAGTTGGAGAGGTGCGATTGCCGGCTACACTTTGATTCAAGTTAACCATCTTAGTCCTCAGGAGTAGCAAAGTTCGAACTCAGGCAAGATTTCAGTCGTTGCGGTTGTGCGTGGATGTCTATGGGCTGCGACTACTTAACACCAGGTGGTTTGCATGCTCGTTTGCTATTCTTCTCACATAAAAAAGTGCATACATACATACATAAAGTATGCCTTTCCTATGGTTTGTGACAGCTATCAGCTATTTTTTTTAATGAAATTGAGATAGCAAACTAGCATGCAGTCTATAACATCAGTAATCAATTCCAACAGACACGTGTCATCCCACGAGCCTCATCTGAAGTAGATCACAGATGTATTGTTGTTCTTGAGAACTAAGTTTGACTAATACATGAGTAAGTCGGCAATGATACCTTTCTACCGAAATTCTTTAATTATTTAACGCTAGAAATGGTTGTGGTGGACCTTCTTCATTAAAATTTGGTTTTACCATTTAGTGAAGTATTTCAGAATATACTTTTAATTGATGTTAGAACTATTGTTCTACTGGGGAGGCACTCAGGTGCCCTAATAATCTGCCGTAAAGCAGTTCTTGTGTTTGGTTTGGAGACTTTCAATTGCCGGATACATTTCCTATCGGAGCGGTCTTAACTCTGAACAGGAACAACGAATCAGCGTGCGGCCTTCTGAAGTCTAGCTAGAGCTAGAGATAACATTTAACATTAAAAATCATCACGCTAGGTTTTTTCTGTCATTTTTGACTATTATGACAGAGGATTCTTATTCTGATGGATATGATAACACTCATGAATTTCAAACATCACTTGACAAAGGGACTCTGTTCATTGGCTACTTAATATTAAACAACGCGTTAAAAAAATTTATTTTCCGATTATCTCTATGCAATTTGCATTCTACGTCAGGTATATCCTTACTATTACATAAAAGTGAAACGTTGTCTATTTGTCTATTTGTTTGTGTTTCTTTTGCAGGAAAATACCGATTTAATCTACCGCGTATATTGTACAAAGGCTGTCTTTAACTCTGGTCTACCGTGTAGTTTTAAATTATCTCGAATTCAGCAATGATCTAAAATAATTATAATTGAATTTGTTAAGCGATATTTTTCAAATTACGTGTTACTACACTATAGTTACATTACTATATTACTATGCTATAGTTAATGCCTCGCTCATATTTTGCGGGTAAACCCTCAGATTATACGTTAGTGTATTATAAATTTCACGTTCGTTTAATTACAGGTGTAAGTGCGGGTGGCGTGGGGTGGCGAGGGGTGGCGCGGGGTGACGCGGGGTGGCGCGGGGTGACGCACAGGAAACGCGGCAGACGGCCCCGCCGACGCATAGCTAATGCCGCGGCGCCACCTGCCGAGGGCACCCTGACCTCGCGTCGCTGGGAAACTGCTATCATTAATTTTAGAGCATAAAGAGTAACCTATATACAGAATTAGTAATTAACGAGGCGTTGTACATGCAACAATTTAGTATTTTTTATGCGAGAAAAGAATTAATTGAGCAGACCATCTGATGCTAAGTCGCTGCAGCTCAGATGCAAGTAAAGATGGTAGAGCCGTTAGAGCTCGCCCGAGGCAGTACCACCGCCATCCTCATAACCCGCCGTAAAATAAAATGTTTTTCATGTATTGTGTTTCGGTTGGGGAGGTATGGTTGCCGGATACACATTATTGGAGGCGACCATCTTAATCCTGAAGAGTAGGAACGCATCCGCGTTCATCCTAAAATAGAACTTCTGTTCTATTTGAGATTGGACGTAGTTGTCCATGGGCTGCAGTGACCACTTAACACCAGGTGGTCTGCATGCCCGTTTCTTACGCTTTCGCAATAAAAAAGAAAGAAAAAAAGCTCATGGACATCAGCATTCAACTTCAAACAGGGCTGAAGTTCTATCTGAGCTCATACGTCGCATTGCAATACATGAGGACTAAGATGGTCGTCTCGCTTTTAAGTGTAATTGGAACCGAATCTCTTCAGACGACACCATTAGCTTCACCGCCGATTATGAGGGCGGTGGAGATACCTTTCTTGTCGAAGTATATTGCTACCACCTATTAATTTATTGTTTATTTTGAAATGTTCTGATTTCAAGTGCATATATTATTTACAAGGTCTTGGTTAGTCACAAGAACAGCGATTCGAGAACAATTTCAGACTATTGTGCTTTGATATTTCTTAGTCCCAAACTCTTGTTAAGTGTTCGTGGTTGTGACGACTTCATCATTAAGTTCTTATATATAATCGTTAAGTCCTTGTTCATGCCGAAAATCCGTGCAATACTTCGCCACTTTCATGGTTAGACTTTTCCTCAAAAGTTTTACAAAAATAACTTACTGTAAAAATAACAATATTAATATTAAATATTTTTAAAGTTAATTAGTTTATTTAGCGTCATTTACAGAGAGATAAATGCAAACAAATCTGTAGTCTGCAGGGAATGTAAGTATTAGGGGCACGCTAATTCTTAAAAGTTGTAAGTTTATAATTTTTGTATTTGAATGATTGTGACCTATAATAAAAAAAAACATTTTTTGCAAACATAACCAAATTGTTCTTTATTTTCTAGTTCTTTTTTTAGTTTTTATGGCAATTTTTCGATGTTTTCGAAATAACCTTTTGAAGTACTGCGTGCCCCTCACGCCCCGCAAAAAAGTCCTAGATATGTCACAGTGATGTTTGGCCTTTCACTGCATTCCGATTGCACTGAACTGTTGAAGACAAATAACTCTGTAACACACATAAACACTCTGTAAAATGTAAAATGTCATGCTACTGTAATGACAGTAATGACAGTAGCATGACATTTTATAGAACTCAAATAGGATATGATTACAATATACATAAAAGCTGTATATTGTAACTGTGCTAATGTCATCAACATACAACAGAACTGTGTATTCCAATCACGTAAACGAATAAACGTAAAAATTAGTAATGTAACAGATAAGCGAGATCGAGCGCGGGGGCGGCGTGGTGTTCACAGGAACTACGGTCTGCGTTGCTCGTGCACTAAATATCATCCGTTCTATTGCGAATTGGTATTAACCTGTACTGCACAGTAATTTTGTATTACTATACATCAATTTTAAAATACCCTAGTGGATGGGATTCGTGCACAACGAAAAGTTGAAATTCGACTCTCTGGCACGCACCTCTGAAAGCATGACGTTTTAGAAATTATTTATCTTTGATTTTAAACTAATATCATTGCGGAGTTTAAACATTTAATGTACAATGGATACTCACGACTAACGCTTTTTAATTGGTCATATTTTGAACCAGTTGCATGAATCGTGGTCACGGCTAAACCAAACTGAGCTTAAGTTAAGCCCTCACGGCTCACGAGCCATACAACTGATACGAAGTGTCTACAAGTAAAAAGCGTTAATCGTCAGTATCGTCCCATTATATAATAAAATGAATGCATTATTTTACTTTAAAAGCGAAGGAAAACATCGTAAAAAATACATGCGTACTCGAAAGTTCTCTATAAAGTTTTCAAAATGAGTGAAGTCTACTGAACCGCACTTGGGCAGAGAGGCGTAGATACATTGTTACCCCTGAAGACTAAGATGGTCACACACACACAGAAACAAAGAGCGACGGATTTTACGGTGGATTATAAGGATCGAGGTTGTATTTCCCCGGTCATATACATTTACCACTTATGAAAGAAATGGGTTATGACCCTATGAATGTAAATTTGTAAGAATAGATGATTTCAATCCTTTTTAAACCAAAATCAAGATTAACCAAATTAATTCAATATTAAACTGTAAGTAAGCGCTGTGCAATAAAAAGATCAGAGGAAATTTTACGGCTATTAAAATTTTATGTGGAAATGGGGATAGATTATGTGTTTATTTCATCAATTTTTATACTTTCCTAGTAATCTCGGATCGGAATCTCGAGTTCGATTATGAATGACGTAATACTTGCAGCAACATCAAAGAACTTCGACACATGCAATGGAAAACGTCTAAACAAACGGTAGAGTGAGATACTTCATTTCCGTCGGTAGCATTTCAGCGATAGGTCATTGCATAATGTAGAGTATGGTAATTATTCAGAGCCGTCTTCGTGTAACGGAATTATGTCTGCATCATACGCCTTGGTAGACTCCTAACGAACAACGAGTTAACCGAAAGAGAAATATGTTGATAATGAAGATTTTATTATTTTATTATATCTGCTGGCGTGATTAGAGACAAGGTTGAATGTACTCGTTTGGCGTAACAGTAAATGTCATGACGCTCTCATGTGCCGTCATGCTCCCTCCTCATTTACTTGTTTCTTTTTTAATTTTGCGTTTAGATAACAATCTATAGTTTTATTTTACCCGATATGAAGTTTTTGTTCTTTTTCAGTGATTATTTGGGCTTTTCACGCATACTGGGCATTTCTGACGACACGTGTGTCACAAACACGTGTATCATTATTATTATTACATATAATTTCAATTGATTATAAGGTACAAAGGTTACTTTTATCACCCGTTTGTAGGTAATCCTAGAATTATGTCCAACGTTTGGCTGTAATTGTTCTCCTTTTTTAATTTAAAATATTGTTCGCGGCACTATCTTATACTGAGTACAAAGTATGTATCTAGTTACTGACTTTAAGTTTATGTAAGTTCAGATATTGTACTGATGTTATTAATATATTAACTGTTCATATAGTAGCAGAATAGATTTCTTTTGTTATTTGACGATAGTAGTAAAATAGAGTTATCTATTTACAGTAGATGAACATGGACAGCACTGATAATTTAACTTCAATGTTATGTATTCTATTAAAATTATACCAGAAATACGAATAGAATTTAGGTATAGGGTTTATTTTGTAAAGAGAAGTCGCTTGAAATATCTTATCGTTTACCATTCCACGCTGAAACGTGCGTCTAACTATCTATTCGTCAGAGCGACTGTAATAAACAGCTTCTTAGATCTTTGGTATCGTTTTCTTAATCTTTTTGCAGTGATTAAATCAGCTCTATTTTTAAATATACCATTTATTATTTTGAATACATCCTTGCATGCGTTGTTTCATTTAACTAACCGTTTGGTTAATTATGTAAAAAATATTAAGTACTCGTTTTTGAAACGGTTAAATCATTTTTAAGAAAGAAAACATTCTTTTCAAGCCAAAGCTGAAGACTTTAGAAAGCAACTCGATTGAAACTTTAAGATGGATAGACTGCCTATTACTTCTTTTTAAGTAAATTTATTAATAAGTGCCATTGATTTTTATTTATACTTTTAATGTTACATTGCCGCCTTCATTGTTTTCTGATTCGCTTAAAACTTGACTGGTAGGGAATGCTACTATCATTAGGATCACCTGAATTAATATTTTATTCGACGTCTTTTTTATAGTTTTTAATCAATAAATTAATTGATAGACATCCTTTTATAAGAAATCCTTAAAATGTCATATAAAATAAAGACTGATTTAAGGAAGGGAAGCAGTTCTTGGTGAGGCCAGCAGTTAATGAAAAATTCAACTAGTTAATCCGCCGCGCGATAACCGCCCACTTGAATCGATGACAGCGTTTTGCTCTTCGCTCGTAGCATCGCTCGTAAACATTTGATTTTTATATCAAACTCGACACATCGCTCTTTAATTCTCGGTCATCAGACTTAAGCCTTTATTGAAAGGAAGGCGTTCGATGACGCTCCAACGATACTTCGCAAATAAATTCTTTACGCTTTTTCACGCAATAGTTATTGTACTCAATATATTGAATACATTCATAATAAAAATACATTTATTTATACATAAATATATAATATTATACCTACAATTAAACAAAAATAACAATTACTTAAAATGAATTACTATAAATTAATAATTAATTAATTAATTATTATAAATTTACTCATATCCCAATTAATTGATGTAATTTATATATAATGTACTGTAGTATAGGATTTCCTCTTATTTACAAGTAAAAGTATTAATAGTACAAAAAGACACATACAAAAAATATAATATAAATATGTATAAAAAAAAGAAAATTAACAATTAATATTTTGATGTAATGTATTCATAATGCAATGTCGTGTATATCATAGTAATTAACAACCCATTACTGTTCAATGTTGTACACAAGTTGGAAGTGGAATCAGAAGGGTTAAGACATAATCAATCAGTGGCCAAATGTGGAGTGAATTTCACACGCGTTTGAAAACTTTATGGAGAACTTTCAGGCATGTAGATTTCCTCACCGTGTCCTTCTTTACCGTTAAAGCAAACGATAATACAGATATAAATCGCACATAACTTTGATAAATAACAATAGCGTGCTGGCTTACGAACAAGTTTCCGTGTAAGAGACCGGCATCTTACGACTATGTTTTCACTATTTCATATTATTGAAGTAATTTGTTTTATGTGCGAAAAGTAGCAAACGAACATTTACGGTATCTGATATTAGGTAATCGGCTTAACTCATGGACATCCACATATTACCTCAAACAGGACAGGAGTTCGATCTGAAGTTGTAAGTAGATGCGTTGCTATTTTTGCGGAAGAAAATGTATGCCTCGCTTTAAATGTATCCAGCAACCAGCGGCAATCGTGGCAAAGCCATATTTAAAAAGCTAGTCAGAGAGCACTATCTAAATAAATCATCGGAC
>DWON01005800.1:0-14533 GCA_018251015.1 Phocides pigmalion okeechobee
ATAATTGTATATATTTCAAAGCATGCACTATGCCCACCCTCCCTCCCTCACGTTTTCCTATCCGGGTATATTCCATTATACATTGTGGTGGCAAAGTAATTTTAATAACAACTTAATAGTTCTAACTTCGTTCGGTTTAGGCCTTCAGTGACCTAGAAATGCTCATATATCTACGACTAGCCATGTTTCTGACTACACATCACTGTACAGATAGTTTTCGATACACCGGTGTCAAGAAACTACATACAAACTATTTACCCAAATTCTTAATAGTTTAAAGTCATGTCAAAAAAATGAATTAATAAAAAAATTGACTTCAACTGGAATTTCAATTTAATTAACACATTTCTACACCACACAAGCTACCAAAATATGGCGTTAATTTTTTCATACATTTTTTTGTCACTCCGGCCCACTCCCCGCCGACAGCTGGGCCACACCCCGCCCACTTACTCGTATCATCAAATTCATTAGAGTCGTCTCTATCAAACAGATTAATGGTATTATTTCTGATGGACTATAAATACGTCCAGCGACCTTGGCTCCGGCTTTACAACGGAATAACTTAGTTAATTAATCCACATAATGTTTTAATTGATGTCGTTAAGCTTTCTTGAGCGATAAATCGCGACCATTTTAAACTTGAAAATATTATTACACTAGCGACCCGGTGAAATAGAGTTTATTTACTTACATTATTTTTCTTTTATACTTGCATGCAGTCATTACTTGGTTGCAACAAACAAATAAAATCATCTATTTTGAACGACGACGGAATTACTATATTGAGTTTAACTATTTAATTTCACGCCTATTATACAAAAAAAATAACCTATTATGCACCAAAAACTTCCTCAGGAATCACTCTAAGTGTTGTTGAAAACTGAGAAAACCATCCAGCACTTTTTGAGTTTATCACGAACAGACAGTAATATTGACATTCCAAGCAGGCTTCAAGAAACCGTCGGTGTCAACATGTTTGTTTACTATTATTTTGTAGTGTTCAATCGATAAGGATTAAGATAGATGCTTTATTTTTTAATTTTACTACTAATAATAGTTATACTTTAGTCGTTATTAACTTCAACACTCGAAGGGTGTTTGTTAGTGGTCCATGACACCTATTCCCGCCTTATAATAGTGACGTACAACCAACGAATTCTAGCTACAACCGAAATACCTGCATATTATAATATATAATTTACAGAATTAGAATAAAATGTAACTAATAATTAGTAAATGTAAGACTGTACAATACGATTGGATTTCTTTCCTTCATTTAATTTCGTTGTTTCATTTATAAAAAACATTTACGATGCATAAACTATTTGAGTGCTAGAACTGACTGAAATTATAACAAGTGAGATGCTGATATGGCTCCATAGAAATATTGATGTAAAAATATGTACATTGTGTACCTTAAATTTTATAATTCGATGTATGGAATACACTGTTACTCTTTTAAGTGTATAAATATATCAAATACATTGTAAAATCCAAATGTAACCATATTAACAAGTCCATCTCCTAAAGTATATACAAAATCATATACTAAAGTAGGAGTTTGAAATATTTCAAATCTCTAACTCATAAAAGTTATAAAGCTTTGGAAAAAATCTGGAACTACAAAAGCTCACCTGAGTTTCAGTAACGTTGAGCAGCTTTGCCATGTCCGCGCGTTCTCCTGAAGACAGATACTTCTTCACTTCGAATAACTTCTCCAGCTCGAAGATCTGTCTTCCGGTGAAGGTGGTCCTTGCTTTCTTCCGCCTCCCAACCCCTGGTTCCTCGCCTTCCTCGCTGGTCATGGACCCCTCGCCACCGAGGGGCGACCGCACGTCGTCTGTCGACTTCTTGCGTTTGATCAGCTTTGATGGATCTGCAAGTTAATGACGATAATATAATTAACACTTATAATTATGGGTCGTATGACGTGAATCAGCTGAAGATGGAGGACTCCTTTGACAATCTTTAACGTTTTTGTGGTACAACATTATAATTTTCTCAATTAACGTGAATGATCAACTTCGGATGATATTTTGCCCAACCTGAAGATGATTAAAGAATTTAAAGGACGGTAGTGCTAATTTAATTGCGCTGTAAGCTATTACAATTTTTAAATATAAAAAAATATCATTTGATGTACCTAACACCCAATTTGTTCATTATATATAGTTAATCTTAAAATAATTTAATACAAAATGTAATAAATTCATGTTTAACAAATTATCGTATAAATCGAATTTGACGGAAATTAATTCGCCTCAATCGAAATGGTTTTGTACCGACTAAAACTTGAAAATGATAACGAGAAACCCCTAGGCGTTTCTAAAACCACTAGGTCTATATTCTTTCTTTCAGTTAATCTCGTCAAATAGCCGTAAACGTGTGATTTTAAACTGTAATAATCATGAAATTTATACATTTTACAATGTACCGAATAAGCACAATTAACAATTTTTGATTTTAATATGGTTGACTAAACTTTAAGGCTAAAGTAAACGGCAATTTAACAGTGACCCCAAGCCATGCAATTGATTCGAAATCTCGACGATCAAAAATTATTTTTGAATACCCGGTACATAGAAGAATTTCGCCGTTAGCGGTAAGTGGTGATCAAAGGAACGACTGAACCGATTGACCACTGGTTGCAACCATTAAAACCCATACATACATATAGTTGTTCGTCGCGAGGTAAATCAAAACGACGGTAGCGATGGACATACCATAAATTAGTCTAATGTTATTGCCGCAGTAACGACCTGCTCTCAGCCACCATTTGGTATATTTTAATACATTTTCAAGATATATCTGCTTACATTTCCAGAAGTTTTAGTGGGTAATTGACATTAGATCCATTTCTCGGAGATAATTGCAGTGCAGCTAATAAATGGCCTACATTTACATAATGATAGGAAGTTGAACTGACGAAATGGATGCGTAGTTTTGTACTTTGAGCAGGCAATATAAATAAAAATTTTGTACCACTTTCATCATCATCATCATAATCTACTCGTTACTGTCCCATTGCTGGACTTAGATGTCCTTTCAGAATGATCGGGGCTTTCCAAAGTCTACGTTGGCCAAGTTTGGATTGGTAAAATTCCCACTTTGACTAATTTATAATAAAGTACAATTCTCAAGGTGCTGAATTTCAGTTCAAATAATATCAGTAATAGAAACCTCTGAATTATTATTTCAGCGTTTTGAAATCAAACATAAATAGGAATAATAATAATATATTGTCATTTTAAAACGTCTTACATGTCAATAACTGATTGTCATGTTTTCCTGATTTATTTTCAAATAAATATTTATTAGTTAAAAATAATTATTTTATTATACAATGATGCACATTTTATTGTACAATGAATTCAAATTTTTATAAAAGTACTAAAACTAAAAAAGTATCAAAAATAGTCACAATGAACTTAACAATACAATAAAAGTCGTTCCTTATAATCACCGACATTCTTACAGTTGCAACCGCTCCATCGATTCGTCCGTCTTATTATTTTTACCGTCATTCCGTCCGGTCAGAGACATAACACAGCAATAAACCTAAAACATCACAAGGCTTACTTAGAACCGAAATGCCAACAAGACAACGACAACCCTACTCTGAAAGCGCACGAAATAGCCGCGATTAACGGCTGTAAATAGTCGATAAATCGGCCCCGCGATGCGAGGTACAATCGGTCGCGATCAATCCGCCCTTTTCACCCGCTCGTCGTCGGCAATTAGAATATTTGGCACGTTCGCAACCGTGTCGTCTGAAATAACAACCTCCACAGAACCAATGCTCAATAGAGTTGGCAACTAGAAGTCACTTGCACTCTTTTGATTTGTACATTAAGAACAAAAATAAGGAATACGAATATACAAACATACGATATACATGTCAATTTCTTTATTAAAATAATGCTGTGTATTTGTGTTATTTCTTGTGTTTAATATTTATGCAATTGTGTATGTTATACAACGCGAATTACACATATTACATTTTTTGTGTGTTTGTGTTACTTTACTAGTGTATAAGGTATATTTATTTTAATTTAAAATAATTTCAAGATTTTTAGTTTATTAAAAATCCCACTTTAAATTAATCCGATGGGGAATATTGAGATGCATAAGGGTAAGAACGACAATATTTCTTCAGGAACATTACGATTGTAATAGATAATAAAATGTCAAATTAGATGGTGTATTTATTTTACTTGAAAAGAGTAGTAAAAAAACAGGCCGCCTAATGTTAAGTAATAACAAACACACACACACACTTAAATAGGAGCGAAGGAGTATCTCATGTCGTGCACAGATGCATTGCTATTTCTGAAGATTGAGATGGTCGCTTCCCTTGTTAGAGTAATTGGCAATCGCATCTCTCCAACCGAAATACAAGAGTTGCTTCACGAAGGAGGACTTATGAGAACGGCAGTGGTTCCTCCTCGGTCTAACTACTCTAGTGTAGTTCTCCCTCCTGTGCAGACGATATTTGATTAACGGCAAATATATGTATCTATTTATTGAATTGTGGTACTTCTACGAAATAAAAAAGGTACCAGGACTTTGAAACGAATTAAGAGTTCTGTCACTGTTAACTAAGTGGGGACACCTGTATCCGATCTAGAAGCGAGTGCGGCATTTCCACTTGTTACGTGATCTGTGGTATCAGCGATACTTGAAGATAGCACGCTCATTCATATGACCTATAAATATACCGCTGGTGAAATATCGACGCCATTACGATTTGCCTCTGCACCGTTTGTTTTGAGCGACATTGCTTTATTACGCGCGACCCAAAATGTCATCTGTCCATTGATTATTCTGAGAAAGACAGATCATCTGAAGTTTTCAAGAATTGATAAGTGTACACTAAATTACATTTTCTTCTTTTAGTAATAAGTTTCTTAGTACGAGTATAAAGGAACAATCCATTACCCATATCCAAGTTTTTTTATACTTTTACTGGTTTATGTTACTCGCCTCGGCAGAACGGTGTCGAGAGCTGGAGCTGCGGCGGAGGCTGCAGAAGAAGGCAAGCGGCATAAATATGTCCCACTAAGTAGTGATTACGTATGTGTTCCTTATGGCTTTGAATCCTTTGATCCGTGGGGTTCGTTAGCCAAACAAACTTTTTAAATTGGTACCAAGTGTGATTGATATCGCCGGTGACAAGAGGGCTGGTTTGTAACCAGAGAATTGCGATTGCTATTCAACGCGGGAAAGCAGCTACTGTCCTTGGAACCATGCGGTATGAGCTCGGACTCCCTTTAGATTATTTAGGTTAGGTTAGGTTATTATAATTAGTTTTTCACCATTGTAAATATCTTAATGTTTATTTAAAGTTCGGTTTGCATGTTCATTTTTCCACGTACGCGCAACATGGAGAATTAACTTCCTCATGAGGTACTCTCTGAACGCTCTGACAAAAGCTCTTGTAATCTACTTTTAAATATTAATGCAAATATAAAATCAGCTGCCATTATATATGGAATCAGCGAATGAATCAGTTGATTTTGTTTGCTGCATAAGTTAATAAACATGTCAAACATTTTAAAAGTTTACCAGGTGATACAACGAATGCGCGACTGGTAAGGTACCACCGTCGCCTTCATAATCTGCCGTGAAACAAGTCTTTATCTTTCTGTTGGAGAGGTGCAGTTGCCGGCAACATTTACAAGCAGAGCAACCATCTCAGTATTCAGGAGTAGCAACGCATCTACATATGTACGACGTCTAGCAGGACTTTAGTTTTGTTTGAAGTTAGATGTAGATGTCCTGCCGGCTGTTCGACTTCAGAAACCATTAAACTTCACAATACAATAAAATTGTGGGCGTTACTATTAAAAAAGTAAAAGTATTGTTAATGTCAGTATTTTTTTTATATATTTCTAAGAATCTTATTATCAGTGTCATCATACGTTCAAGTATCGTTGATGTACGTGTAATAATTAGAATAGCTTCAACAATGCCAAGCCATGAAATGTAGTTTCAAATAAACACAGTACGAGCCGTAATTAACGGCAATGATTACATCGGGACACACGATACAGATATATCATACTGTGAGAAAAGTTCCTCGTTCATCGTTGTATGCAGTTTTATTGTGAGCCGGCCGAGGACACAGTGCGATGTACTTAGCGATATTGAATAAATAATTGTTAGAAACTGCAGTAGAAAACCTATTATTTATATATATTTTTATATTTATATGCATGTATATCTATGTATATTAATAAAACAAGTGTTCTTTCCCATTTGTAACTTTAATAACAATAGAACTTAATGTACATGTAATAAGAAATATGTCCCTAAAATTATACCTGTACTATTTTTGTGTATTAAATTTTATTGTAGGTGCATTTTGAAATTGAATGTTGCTAAAAATTAATAAACCTCTCAGTGAAAAGGCTAAATATTACTTGATGGATGGAATAATTTAATAATTCTGCAGTTTTCGGATGATATCAATATTTTTAAATAAATTACACCGTAAGACAGTGACATTACCATCACATTTTTTTCATAGGAGACATAATAATATTCGTAGAACTGTGTACACTAAAGGTACTTAAAACAAAACCCTTAACCGAAAACAAGTCAAATTTGTCATTGAGATGTCTGTTGAACTAGTAATCGAAACTGGAACTCTGTGTATAAGACTGGTATAGTGCATCTTATAGGTCGTTCAGATTTGAAGGCTATTGTAAGACTTTTCTGTTTGCATCTGTTACTATATATTCATGGTCCAAAAATGAGTTCCATTATTAATAAATTGTTTTTTTTTTATTTTTCAAAACAAATATTTCATTTCATTATAATTTACATACACTTGTTGAACGTCAAATCTACAATGTAAAACGTGTGCATCGGCTTTAAGCGTCTTGTTGTCTTATGTTCTCCGAGAGACAAAAATCTGCAGGAAAAAGTCTCGGCAATCTTTTAAAATACAACATAGATACTAACATATTATACAGTATGCTTTCTAGACAATACTCGTATGAGTGTTTAGCTTTCTATACTTAACCATAGTAATGATCAGAAATTATATTTCTACTACTCGCCCCGCTCCGCGTACCACCATACACTCTCAGAGAGACAATGCAGTGCTGACAACTAAGATTTAAGAATCACACGTCGGTCGCAGATATTAATTACAGTACTAGGAATCGTACCCCACTTGGTCTTTTTGTTATGACACTAATGTGCTACCGCGGAAGTAAATGTTATTTTAATACCAATGAGGACTAGTGCTGCCTGACGTCGTGTATGCATGCGTTGCTACTAATGAGGACTGAGATGATCCTCTTTATAAGTGTAGCCGGTAAGTTTACCTCTCCAACCGAAACACAAGAACTGTTTTACGGCAGATCAAGAAGACAGCGATGGTACCTCGAACTGTTGCATTTCTTGATTCTTCTATACTACAAGTTCTACCATAATGTTAAAAAATACCTGAGTATGAATTATATATTTCTTTTGTCAAAATGTTTTTAATTTGTTCCTTTGTAGTCATTATAATAAGTATTTTGTGAACTTCATAAATAGAATATCTATCATCAAAAAAATAATTAACATATTAGACCGATAGACATCACATAACTATCTGTGATATTAGGCAATAGGCACGACACAATAGTGTTCCCAAATTAAACCATATTGACATACAGGCAATTAAAAACAAGAGTTTCGAATTAAAACGATCATAAAATCGCATTAATGAGCGAATGCGGCCAACCGCATTTTAAAACATAAGAGGGTTTCTTGCTGATGTCGGCTAAACAAACATTGCGAGGAAGAATAAATTTCTCCAAAAAACAGAGGATTATTGATTTAAAGATGTTCTCCATCTGTTCGGCTAGTTTATGGCGGAAATATATATGTCTCTTTCTGTCATTATGGCGATGGATAGCGTAAACAATAGTGTGAAATAATCCACATGTGATGTCGCGAAAAAGCTATTTATTTAACAATGCAGACTACTCGGAGACGTAATGGATCCGGGTACTTCATGAGAAAAAGTAATAAACAGATGCATTGTGAAGTCCGACGTCAATATTAAAATCAAATCAATTTCACAGTAACTACCAAGTTTATTCCGATTAATCGTACTTATAAGATAAGCTAACCATTGATTTTTAACTATGTTTTTTTTAATTTATTGTGAAAGAGTAAGAAACGGGCATGTAGGCCACCTGATTTTAAGTGGTCACTGCAGTTCTATTTAAGGATGGACGCCGATGCGTTCCTACCCTTGAGGACTAAGATGGTCGCCTAAAATATGAGTATAGGCGGGTTATGAGCATGAAACCGCACCTTTCCAACTGAAACACAAGTAATGCTTTACAACGAATTATGAGGACGGAAGTGGTACCTCCCCGGTCGAACTATCCCTCTCCCAAAGACTAGTTACTAATTACTGACAAAGTATGCATTGGGAAATCAAACCCGAAACGATCACGGCAGCCCAATCCTCGTATACTGTTTGTTTTCTATTACAACGCCATGTCCAAACAAATCGGCCTCTATCGACATTAGTAGCAGCAAGGTGAGTTACGAGCCAACATCAAAGACGCGCCACATTCACGGAAAATATTAAGTAAACAACGATTGAGCGATGGATCGTTAGTGGCTTCGTTACATGTCCACTATTGACTATTTCCACTTTGTACATTCTTACAATAACAGTTGTCTAGAATAGCAGATAGTAGAACTATTGTTTGAGCGGGGAAGTGCCACCGCCACTGTCACAATCCGCCGTGAAGTAACTCTTTGAACAGATGGAATTGCCGACAGCATTTACAAGCTAGGAGATCATCTCAGTCCTCAGGAGTAGTAACACATCTAGATACGATCTTAGATGGGGCCTGTTTGAGGTTGTGAATGTTCATGGGCTGCGACTACTAAACATCAGGTAGTTTGAGTGTTCTAATTCTACGTCTTATCCTACATTCACCATCTTATCCTACCGTCTACTACCAGTAGTATGGGACTATAATTCTATCGAAACGTACTAATTTTTTTATTCTAGATATAGATGTGGCGTTGGTACCTGCCCGTCAAATTTCTAAAGCTTAGTTCAATAACTAAGGCAAATCTTAAGGCTAAGTTGAAACTGAGCGTCCGATTAACTGATCCCAGGGGATTGATGTTTGAGTTAAGACAACGAAGTATAAATGTTATTTGTAGCTAGCTGCTGCCCGCCATCGTCCTCTTGAACTTCAGTTTTCAGGGTTTTCCAGATTTTCTAACAGCACAAAGTTTTGCACCAACACCAACATGCACCAACTAACGCCCGTGACTTTAAAAATTGGCAAAACTTTTTTCCAGCGATTGAAACGAATGAAAGCTAAATGTTAAGTGAAGCTTAGTGAAACGTAAGGAAAAACTGCACTAGAATCTGTTAAGCCGAAATCATATGTATACGTGTTTAGTCACCTGCAAAAGGGTACCATAACCTGTAAAGAAGTAGCACGAAGAATATACTCATGTTCTGCTTGCTGGTTCTGAAATTATTTCGATACCCTTTATAGCTGGAAGCAGATACATAATCTGGTATTGACGTGTGATTTATAGCTTGGCACTGCTGCGAAGATTAAAGCTCTGCTGAAAGCCCTCGGGACGCGCTTAAGAGTCGCAATTAAATTTAGATCGCTCAGACGTACTTAGTTGGTTTAACGGCTCTGATGTACCACACGTGTCAATGATCTACTGCTACCGTTTTATGTTTGGATTATTAAGTGTTAAAGTATGGTTTTTGCTATTATTGTGTACATACACAGTTGTGGGTGAAGGTAGCTTTAGAATAGACCACTCATAATCGTTGATCTCAAGAAAACAGTGACAAAATGTCACGTTTAAGGGTACTGGAGTAGTTGGATAGATCTAATTTTTACCCATCTATGGTAAAGCAAAAGTGTTCCTGTAAAAAATGTGGTTCCTTCATAACTCAATAACTACTTTATGAAACTTGTATAAGACACTTATTTTCATATAACAAATAAAACCACAATATACAAATATGAATCAGACTACGGCTATTAAACGAAATAATATAAATAGTACCATGTCTGCTTGAATACTACAAAATACGAAAAGAAAACGTAGTTAAAGTTTTTTACTATGAATATAGTTTTTAAACTCCAAATTGTTACGATTTAGGCCTACAAAATATTCTTGTTTCATACTTTTTAGATCATTTTAGATGCTTTTATATTTTTAGTCAGGTTTAAAATTTTGTACTTTATTTTATTATTCATCTGAAGTAACATGCAGTTTAACTGATGGTAAATGATCACAGCCATTTGTGGACATCGTTACTCATGTATGTGTAAAACAAATGTTCCTTCTTAATCTGGTCACAGATATGTTACTATTCCTAAGGAATACGAGGGTGGTTTCACATCTGAGATGTTGCTTTACGGCAGCTTGAGATAACACCTTCTCGGGTGAAAAACAGAAATCTTTAAAAATACCACCTTTAATAGCAAAAATTACAGTATTTTTTATGAATAAATTCCGGGATGATATTAACTTAAAATCATTTTTTTATATAAAATCTAATTTATAATTCCAGGTAGAATTCATAACTTCTTAAAGATTAAGACATTTGCTCAATTAATGTGCAGGTGATGCTAGATTCCCTCGAGAACAAAAGTTTGTAGTGAATAATGCTGAGTTAACTTAATGTCCGACTGCGGTAGAGACGGAAGCTGGCTCTACTTTGCGTAGGGGGAGCGCTTCTTATTCTAAATTACTAAAATCTTATTCTATCTAAAAACTTCGTAAGTTACATTATTTAGTTACGAATATTATTTCAATTATTTCTCGCCTCGGCGAGCCAATTGGGGTAAATATGTTCTACTCAGCAGTGACAACGGCGTGAATACGGCGGATAAGTGGCGTTTAGCTTGGCTAAGAAACCTTTTTTCCGTGAGGTCGACGTGACGAAAAAATTTCAAACATTCATTCCCAAGTTGATAGACGCTGTTGGTATGAAGAGGGCTGGGCTGATTCATCTCACACACGTAATTGTTCGCTATTCAGCGCGCGAATTGTTAGTATGAAAAACTGATCTGATTTTTATAAATAAATGTAAATATGTCTCCCTATCTGCCTACGGTTCAAAAGATACAATACTTTACGAAGGGCGGGCAGACACTGCGCGGACGTAGCAAAAGACTTCTTTACGAACCTTAATGAAGTCTTTATTTATTTTCATATTTATGCATTTAAAATAATACAATCGCGGAATTTATACATTTTATTATATAACGTACTCACAATTAACGTTTTGTAATTGGTCAACAGTTTTCCCCGCCAGCGCAGTTTCGCCGTGACCACGACCCAACAACTCGAAATAACGGCAATTAAAAAGCGTTAATCGTGAGTACCCGTTATATAATAAAAAGTTTCGTATTTACCGACGTGACACCTCGGCATATAATCTGGGAAAATTTCACCTCTGTACCTTTTTTGTCTTAAAGAAAAAACCTTCCAAAGTACCCGATATCGTGGGACGGATTGCGGGTTTTGTGTGATTAAACCCACTAAAAAACTCTTCGTGACCTCCCTCTGAGCTTGTGTAGAAGAGGAGGATCTCGAAAAAAACGCAACTAGCACGATGCCCCAATTGGGCGCACCTCGAGGGAGCTTCTCCGGCTCCTCAGGTGACGATCTTTGACTATGTTGGTGTAGGATCACACCGATATCCTTTCCGGAACGGCTACGTCAGAAGGGCTCGAGCTCCCACTCTTAGTATTTCCAATCCAATTCCAATGTCGTAAAACTGCTAGTTGCCTCTTACGACAGGCAGGAGACATCGTAGGACCCCTCCCGAACTACAGGAACATTTCCTCTATATTTACCAATATCATTGAAACAAAGACCTGTGACAGACAGATATCGCTTGCTTCCGGCTATCTTCTTCCGTCTCTTGTTTCCGGTCAACCTCAACCACCAGGGTACTTAGAGCCGATAATATGTCTTTATGTTGTAATTTTGACAATCATTACGTGTATGTAAATAAATACCTTATAATGGCATTAATATTTGAATTTGTTTGATACCAGAGTCATGTTTACTCTTTGGATGCTAAGCCCTAAAAAACAATAAATTAGGCTTCTTAAACGTATTAGCTGCGACAGCAATCTATACATAGCGACTGAGCCGTCCACACACGAGACGATACAAATTAGCGCATCAATGCTCCATTTGTACCGATCCCGTATAGCAATCCGATTGTACCAGGGTTGCCACTCACTTGTATTTTTCGTATTTTTACCTTTGAAAACTACGAAACGAAGTGTGCACCCACCCTGTATACATATATGTTGTGGATATTCCTATACAACCTCCAAAAAAGTCTTATCTGAAATCATACGTGTGTTGCTACTTCTCCAACCCAAATGAATTGTTTCACGGCAGATTGTGATACCACTTGTAAAACCGTAACAGTCACACAAAGTTATCCCATTTAGATGGGGACTAAATTAGCAACATTGTGGTCCACTTAAAAATATACATTTATCAAATGTAATTATAATTTTAACATAAAACGCACGAATATTTATAGTTGTGGACTCTTATCAGCTCTTTTTATGCGAAATATAATATATTTTATACAAAAGTGGCACACGTATATGTATATGCCTTTGTTGAACGTGACTTTTTTCCAGTTGGAAAAGTTTACACAAAATGTGTTTAAGGTTATGTGTAAAATACTACATCTAAAAAAGGAATACATCACATATGTGACGTAACTGTGAAGTAATGGTCAACGATGTAAGTGTAACGGTGTAATAGAGTTTATATTTACTTACATTATATCTTTTTCATACATACATAGTCATTACCTAGTTGCAAAAAGTAACAATAAGAATCATTTACTTCGAACGACGACTGAATTGTTTATTAAATTTAGCTGTTTAATTTCTCGCCCAATTTACAAGAAAAACTTAACGTATTATACACCAAAACCTTCCAAAGGAATCATTCTACCTGTTGTTGAAAACTGAGAAAATCCGTCCAATACTTTTTGAGTTTATTATGAACAGACAGACCGACATGACGGGAGAATTTGTTTTACAAATACTTACAAACATTCTTTATTTAAAACTCTGTATTTAAATCTGCGTATAGGTGCACCGATATGTAATCTAATCAAAAAATAATAATATATTGGTGTGGAGGAATAAAGAGCAATCAAACGATAATGGCAATTAAATATATTGTCCAGTTAGCAATCTATACACATTATCGACACGTATACTATGCAGATAACGCGACAGATATACATATAATAGGTGTAACGATAAAACACTATATTTTGTCTGTCGGTGTGTACTTTCTTTCAAATTGTTTGTCATTGACGTACTGAGTTGCGCAGCCGTAACCACCGGTCAGATACGCAGGGCGTTCCAGGGTCGTTTTTAGCCAGGCAGAGATCTATCTTATGAATTTAGATTTGTTGTGGGTCTGAGTGTTTTTGTACTTGTCTGTCTTAAAGGTGGGAGAACTATAGTTCGATCAGGGAGGTACCACCGTCGCTCTCATAATTCGCCTTAAAGCATTACTTATATTTCGGTTGGAGAAGTGCGGTTGCCGGGTACACTTTGATTTTGGTTGAAAGTCTTTTTATACATATAGTAATTTGAGACGTGATCCAATCCGATTCCAATAAACAGAACGAATTAACTTCAAAAAAATGTCAGCAAAACCAATTTTACTTTAAAATTCATCCTTTGGATTTGTCACACAAAAATATTTTCATAATTGCCTTAAAACTTTTAATTTTGATTTTATAATCAATTTCCACATTCAAATACTGAATATAGTAATATTTAATATTTATGACCAGTGTATGATATCTGTTACGTGCTTTTTTATTTTTAAATTTCAGAATGCCAGTAATGACGTCAAAACAAACTGAATGATATATAAATTATTAAAATCGATACATCCATTGAGTTGCTACAAGGAACATAATATGGACAAATGTACATAATATATAGATATTGTGTATGTATTAAACATTACAAGAAAATCGATTAAAATACGTGATGTTAAATCAGAAGAAAAATATTTATTAAAACATGAGTTATTTTTCGAAAATAAGGATAAAATCTTCTTTTACTGGCAACATTCGTTAATTCTATTTTAAAGAGAATCAGAAGACTATTTACACGTATCTGTATCGCACGTCAATAGATTTGATTGGCATCCCCCATAATGTAGGCACTAATTAAGAATCGTTTGTTCAGATAATGTACATAATTATTTTTAAACATACAACTATAAAAAATAGATGTGTTTCGTTGAATATACGACATATATTAAAAAAAGCAAATTAGAAGCAACCTCCAGTTATGGCCTCTTTTTGATATAAAAAAATGAGCTATAACACTTTAATTCACTCTCTCTAGATGATTCGAACTTGACTAGGATTTTTTTTATTATTGTGAAAGAGTAAGAAACGGACATGCAGGCCACCTGATGTTAAGTGGTCACTGCAGCCCATGGACAACCACGT
>DWON01005801.1:0-14532 GCA_018251015.1 Phocides pigmalion okeechobee
GAAGGAATTCTAGTGTAGGACTTTGATTGTACAAACCGCTATTTTATTGTTGCGTTATTTCATTGTATATAGTTATACTTATAATTATACTTTTATCATGCAACAAAATCTCGACTACCTGTATAATATGCAATTAAACTTTTTTGGTGTCCTATCAAAGTAGGTTTCATTTTGTAGACAAAATAAAATATGTGTTTTTTTTTCGTTTATGGCCGTTAATATTTTATCTGTCTGTACTGGTTAACTTCAGTATCGGCTGAACCGATTCTAATTATTATGTTTTCAAGAAAATACCGATTTTTCCATTGTAGAATTTAACGTTATTTTTGGCATTTTTAGTCTCTAGATCATATACAAATAATATAATTGTATCTGATCGCTGTTTGTACGTGGTAGATACATATATGATAAAAAGTATTTAGTCCTTTTATTGACCTAATAGAAGTTAAAACAATTTTTGTTTGAATTTTATGTCCGTTTTTCTATTCGCCTGTTCGTCTTTTCATCTGTTCCTCTAATCATCTGTTTGTCTGAGCTTTTATGCAATCTAGTCTCAGAAACGCCTAATCCGTTTTCAAAGCGGTTTATATAATGTATAGCAGTAAAGTATTAAAAAGTTACAGGTGTGATTTTTTATTATCACACGGTCTAGAATAACCCGAAGAATAAGCATGTTATAAGAGGCGATCTTCTAAGTTCGCAATTAATAATTCACTTGTCATCCACTTTGGGTGAAACTCCCGTCCCATTCGGATGTTTTCCAGATATCCATAATATGAAGTATCCACGAGAGGAAGTAACCAGTTATGATCAAGGGGACTTCGTGCATTTTTAACACTTCTAATTGATAAGGAAATTGTACTTGTTAGTGGAGTTTGCACAATACGAACCATCATAGAATAAACGGATTATTACGTAGCTCAAGAATTGGCGACAGTCTTGAGAAACAAAGCAACTGCGAGTGATTGCGCTGAATACTAACCACGAACTAAACGGAGTATTATGGCCAATTTAATATTAGCCGTAATATTCAGGTTGAGCTTCCGTTCGCATGAAATGAATTCGTAGCGGTCCTCCACAGTTCGGTTTGCGCGTTCATTTCATTGTGGAACGAGCTACACCCTGAGTTATTCCCTGAACGCACTAATATTTGGTTGTTCCAAAAAAGTGCAAAGAGAACCTCTCCCTCAAGCCCAGCGATGCTGGCGACTCTTCTGGAGTCACTAATTTTTATAGGCGACGGTGACTGCTTTCCATCAGGTAGCTTATTTACTTAACGCCTGATTAATTTATAAAAAAAAATATTTATGGTAGTAAGTATAATGTGACATCACGCAGTTTGGCTACAATCCTATTTACGAATTACCACTCATGAATACGGGTATCTCATTTCGTCGAGATGAGCCTTGCATAGTGTTCCAGGACGCCGTTGCAATGCATACAATCTGTTTGTCTTACCTGTCAGTCTATTCTCCCTACCAACAAACAAGACCAACTACTTAACTTACCTACCAAAGCACGGAAACGCGCATGAAATATATCTACTGCTTGTTAACCATCTAAATCCCGGTCGCAACCAATGTAATTTAACTTAGTCGATCCTGTACACAAACCGCAAATCCACGCTTCTCTATTTTATTCAAAATATTTAAGCAAGAAAAATACATAAAAAAGATAAACATTAAATGGAGAACCTGCAGCTTTTAAAATTTTAAAAAGTCATCTCGAACCCCTGTAATGGATATAGAGTGTGTACTCCACTACTCCGCTATCGGTATCGATTAGGCTTGCCAATACTCATGAATATCCGCTAGGGGAAAACTATTCCCATTTGAAGTTGGCTCTCTCGGTCGCGCTATTCAACTACGTGCTAGCTGCCGATGTGACGGATCAGACATGCGACATGTATTGATATTGGATATGAGTTTTGCGATGCTGATGTCTGAAGACGCGATTGGTGAGAGCAATCACTGAAGAACTTTATCGGTTCTTGATTTGTTCCCTGTAACATTTGGTTTCAATTACGGAGAGAACACTGCCATATCTGAGCACGAGTATTATGTTCTATTTCAAGAATCTAACTCCATACTAACAATAACATTACATTGTATCGCTGTCTGTACATAAATATCACATGAAAAAACTAATGATAATAGTTTATTAACGTAATAGACAATCATTGTTAGAAATTTTTGACTGTTGTGTGTTCATTTATGCACGCTCATTTTAGAAACGATATCACATCTTGATGCGGTTATCATTACATATATTTGATAAGCTTCACTTAACATGTGTCCGTTTCATTTTAAAAGTTTATTTAAAAGTTGCATCTGTGAATACGTTAGAACTTTTTGCAATTAGAAAATTTGGAAAACCCGAAATGCTCATATAAACGCAGACGCGTTTTTTAAAGAAGGAAAAGATGTATGTTTTGGAGTTTCTTTCGCTGACTCTTCTCCAAGACGAAACACCTTACGAGTCGGTGGTAGTTTGTTGACGTTTAAAAAGAGTTCTGTAAAAAATCTACTTAGAGTAATAAAAAGCTCATATTATGTGCTCGCTGTAACCTATGGATATCTGTTGGATAATGTAGATACTCCATTAATAAGGTTATCCACGTCAGATCTCAAACAGAACATGAGCAACATCAGGTGGCGTGATGGTTTCATGTTATTACATAACACCTTCGAAATCATCTGCTGATTTCAACTATTATGGGTTTATGAAATTAAGGCCATTGATCCTCAATCCTAAGAAGCTGAAGGTAAATGTGAGTAATATGGTCATTTGTACCCAAAATAGACTTGTTATTTTGCGTCAGTAATAAATTCGAATGATTCCACAAGATTAAAGCATGTGATTCCATCATCTACGTAATGTATAAAAAACTTATCACATTCCCCAGCAATAAGATCTGAAATAAAAACTTACCGCGTGTGATTGTCGTCCCCATTTAAAAGTTATCTAAAGTTGTATTCGCCATATTCCCGTGTAGTTCCACACGATAGTTTCACCAACAAAGTCGTTCGTAAAAACATGTTTTTTTCGCGCGAACCACTTGGTCTGAAACAACTTTGTTATGCTTCCATTAGTGCACGTTGCTTTTATATTAAAAGTGCGGAGTCATCCTCGTTTAACTTTTGCTGCGGTAAAAAATTACATTGAAATATCTAGAGTTTCAAAGAAGAGTGTTTAGGCATCATGTCCTATCAATTAATAATACAATGTTAAAGCTTTGCAATTTATTGAGTACGTACGCATGAGCCCACGTCTTGTTTAGATAGTAAAGATCGAGGAATCAAGCAATTTTGGGCGCGACCAGAAGTTGGATGGGTGACCACTAGTGGTAAAAAATTGTGTGAGCTACCATGCTTCGGAGAACATGTTAGCAGTTAGTCCCAATTGATATCGGTCATTTTATGATGGTCATTGTTGTGTTTTGTACAGGTACTTTAAAAACATTGTACAGGCTGCTTCGAGTCGTGGCCAGAGACCAGCAGAGACCAATATCCAACAATTAGATATAAAAAAGGTTGCAGCCATATTGTTATATCTATATCTACTCGTATAAACTATAATAATACTCCTATTATGGAAGTCTCTCCGGCTAAGTTTCTCGGAATTGAAATTGACGCAAATCTAACATGGAAAAAACATATTGACCGGGTATGCCAAACACTAAATAAATTCATTTATGCTCTATATAAACTCTCAAAAGTAGCAAACGAGAGGAAAGCTTTGACAGCATGCCATGGCTATGTATGCTCTGTGCTAAGATCTGGTCTTCTTTTGTGGGGAAACTTTTGTTTTGTGATATTACTCGACAATTTCAAAACTTTATATTAAAATTACTTTTAGACCATTGTTTTTATAGTACAATGGAATTCATAAAACTCTGTAATGATTGATGGACATCTCAAACGCCTAGCCTCTAAATTTAATACAGATATTTTTATAGGAATAGCTAACTTGTATTTGTTGTGTAAATTATTGTTATTGTTACTATTTATTTATTTTTTTGACCATTTCATAAAGTGGACTATAATTATATTATTTGGACATTATTGTAAAATTTCAATTTAATATCAATGTAATTATTTAAAACTTGACTCAATTGTATTTAGAATTATATGTAACTAAGACACGCTGACATTAACTTGAAACTGACAAAAGTGCCCACCGCCTAGCTCGGTAAACACGCTCGATTATACGTATGTATATTATTGTGATAACTGCTATTTTGTATGCAGTATGTTTTTCAGTTAATATTGCTAGGAATCCCAACGAACAAAAGTCAATCTAAACACAATATGCACATTCCAACTCCACAAAATATTTTACAGTGTACCGGATACTCACTATTAACGATTATTTGATTTTATAGCCGTTATTTCGAATCAGTTGCATGGTTCGTAGTCACGGCGAAGCTGTGGTGGCGGGGGAAACTTTCGCAATAATATTTGTTAAAAATCCATATAATATCCATTTCCTCGAAATTACATAACAAGTTGGACCCTCCAAGTCTGGTGTCGGTAATGTGTTATATGGGTTTATGTCGTAATGCAAAAGCATTTTGTCTGTAAATGTGAAAATATTTAGGTTCTAGAGAGAAATTATCACTAGTTTATCAATCTAACCCAATACTAATAAAAATAAATATAAACATCAGCGGACGAAAAGAAAAAATATATTTATAAAGTTAAATAGGATTTCCGATACTGAAGTACCATAGTGAAAATGGATCCAATTTAATAACTGATCCAGTTTTTTAAAGTTATTGTTCTATATTGTATCATGTTTTTAGTGACTATTTATTACATTATTATTATTATTTAGTTTTCAAGGAACTGTTATTTGGTCGGAGACTTAGTTTAGCTATTCAACGCGGTGATGTTGCCAGCTTTCTGGAAAACCATCCCAGGACTAACAATCTAGATGGAGTATTGTACTTTTAAGATTATTTTTTTGGCTCTGGGTTCCACACATATGAGACACTTATGTGTGTTCAAGTAAATTTTGAAAATACTATAAGAATTATTTGAGTGATTAATAAAAGAGTTATTCCATTATTTTACTGGTTACAGAACAACAGTTTGACCTGGCAGATACCATCGCCGGCCTCTTAATCTACCCTAAAACAGTTCCTGTTTTTCGATTGGAGAGGGGTGGTAGGCGGCTACACTAAGAAATGAGGCGATCATCTGTTTTCAGCAGTACCAACATATCACTGCAACAGAAATGCACGACGTTAGCCAACATATACGTTAAGGTTAGATGTAAATGTTTATGGATTGCAGAGCCCATTTAAAATCAGATGGTATGCAGCTCGTTTGTTAGTTTTTCATCATAAAAAAATGTGTAAAACTGTAATTTGGAGGGAGAAAATGTAAATGTAATTTGTTAATGTATTTAAAACAGGTACGTACACGTAGCGTTCACGTAGCAGTTTTAAGCTCGCGCACGATTTTTGAATTTTAAGGCTTCTGAATATATTCAGGAAAAAATAGTGGTATATAAACGAAAATAGAGCAAAAATGGGTTAAAACTTTACTAAGATTAGACCGGACTAGCTATAGCTCGTACCAAAAATAAATAAAAAATATTTCGTTTATTCTCTAACTTTTGAAACTAAACTTAAGTCGTTTTTACGTAAATTGGAAACAGTACACAACCTACCCCATATTGAGTGGTAAGTGCAGCTCGCGGAAATTTGTAATCGACGCAACGGGACAGAAGAGTAGGAAGACTACATAAGATGCAGATTATTCTCAGGATTGCGCAACTGTTAGAGTTTTGTTTAGAGTCTAAAGATCTGCAATCCTCTGCGTATTCCTCAAGTGTAATACTCCGTGGAAAGCGTTTTAAGGGCCATTACCACTATCATCAACCCATTACTATCCCACTGCTGGGCGTGAGGAAGGAGTTATGGTAAAATATACTGGCCAAGTTTTTTTATTAAATGGCAAACGAGCGAGTAGACTGCATCACTAACTCACCATATCTGTGACCAACCCCACATAGAACTGGAGTCCCACTTGAAGTCGATCACAGATGCACTGCTACTCCGAAAGACTAAGGTAGTCGTCTCATTTGTAAGTGAGCTGGCAAATATACCTTTCTCCTGAAACGCAAGTAAGCTCCATATTAGAAAGTGGGGTAGCGGTAGTAAGTGCGGATTGATAGAAACTAGCTAACTAGCATTATATTATCTTTGTCTTGGATTGTACTAATTTCATGAATATAAACTTTGTACTAATTTCATGAATATAAACTTTTTTTTCATATATTGTATTAGTTGCTGTCCGCGTCTTCGCTCACATGAGCTTAAATTATCGGGGTACTTCACTTTTGCTTAACAGTAAATTTTCTCCTGAACCGTAACAACGTACACATTATAATATTGTTACATACAATAAAAGGTAATAAATGTCACAAAAGTTCGTCGTGTGGTATTACGTTTGTACCTTCAAAGGTGGCCTTCGCGGCTCACCGCGTCCGATGTATACGTTTTTAAAGATTATTCGAGAGAAATAATTTATCAATGTCGCGTTCTAACCTTATGTTTTTTGCACTACGTCTTTCGTTAACTTTGATAAATGGTTCTACTTCCACCATCAATGTCTGAATATTCAATAGCTTATTCATCACTCTGGAAGGTTCACAAAATGCCATTCAACTCTACAAGACGATATATTTTATAAACTGTCTGATTTCTTGATTTTTGAACAAGGAATATTGCAAACATTTAATAAATTCATATGATTATATAATAAAATTGTGCTGGTAAATGGCGATTGATATTTTAATTTCATGTAGACAAAATGTGATATTTCCAAAAACTGCTTTGGACTTACAGAAGTACTTATTATTACTTTTTTTATAAGATTTCTTAAGAATTGTTGATGTTATTTCGATAAAATATTCTAATCATTCAATGTTTGACGATAAAATCCTTGAAAGGGATCTGAACCACTTTGTCTTACCATTTCAGAGTTACTTTGCATAAAATGTATCGGTGGATTTAAACGAAAGGGTTCGAAGCCCTTACTGTATACTTGAGACACGTTTTACAGATATGTCATATTATATTTTTATTTTAGGCTTCTTTGACACGGTATGTTTTGGTATGTTTGTTTTTAATATAGATGACTATTATAGGCTAAGTTGGTACGTTTAAGGGTCTCACTTACAGTTCTTTTAAAGTAGAACACAGTACGAAATCGACTCATGAATATTCATTTCTCCGAGGTACACTACTAGCTATGGGCCTCTTCTCAGAGTTGGAGGCGAACTAGAACATACGATGCTCTAGTGCGGACAAGTCTCCACACCGGTTAGAGAGCTCAACCTGACCTGATTTCTGTCAATTTTCGCCAAATGGTCTATAAACCCCTTCCACTCTAACAATTGCCACCTATCGATGACCATACGAGATAGGATAACGGGACTAACTGTTTAAAATGGCTTCCAAATAATGCGCATAACATTTAGCCACTAGCAGCCACCTATCAAACTTCTAATAGCAATCGACACTGCTATGTAATCTACTAACTATGTAATCATTTACGATCTCTCCAAGCCGCGACGCTATGCGTGCTTCGCATACTTAGGTTTTCAATTTTTGCTACTTACTTGGTTATCGAAGGCAGAGGAACAATTTTTTAGTGAAATCAAAAAATAGCAAATGTGCTGACCATCTGATATCGATGGTCTTTGAAGATCATAGACATCTACGTTTAATATCAAACAGGACAAAACATTTGCTTGATATTGGGCATTGATGCATTGCTACTTCTAAAGGTTAAGATCGTAGCGTTGCTAGTAACTGAAGCCGGCAACCGATCTCTCCAGCCGAAACACAAAAACTAGTTTACGGCAGATTGTGAGGGCGGCGGTGGCATCTCACCATTCAAAGTATAGTTATACCGTCTTTTCTTACTTATCTCGAGAGCTAAGGTTGTCATAATGATCATCTTCTAAACGAGCCGGCAACATTTTACCAGCAAGAGCGACGGTGGTAGCTCAACAGTCAATACATTGTTTTACCACATTGCCATTTACTCTTGTATACTCATACACGTCCCGAGAGTCATGTTGAATATGTATACATTGTCTGATAGCTGAATAATGTACTTGGAATACGAAAACCACACACGTAGAGCGCATGAATAACTAAATAGGCGTTAGCATCCGACATGCAGATCAAACAGCCACCGTGGCTACGGCACAGCGAGTACTTGAGCCATCATACACGTATTTCTATCGAGAAACAAATCTTGCCTTTCTGTGGAAAGGTGTCATCCTCGGCTCTCTTATAAGTTAACTTTAGCATCTTATCTCTCAAGACAGGTAAGGACAGAAAGAAATATAGTTCAATAGGAAAGTAAGGTCGCCGCCTTTTTTGTTCTGCAATTAACCAACTTTTGTGTTTCATTTGAAGAGATGTGAGCGAGGAGATCATCTTAAAAAAGAAGTAACTTAGTAATCGCTAAAATATGAAATCCCTTTAACTAACATTTAAAAATTTGCTTACAAATATTGATGCATTGGAATGACAGTTTAATTACGACAAAACCAAAGCTAATCGAATAAAGGACCATTTAAGCCTTAGATTTAAATACTTCTTGACTTCTCTCAAATCAAAATGAATCGCTGTTAACTTTAGGTCGTTATCATCCAAGTAAGTAAGTATCGATAGAATTCATGAACCTTTTGACAACTTTATGGAGAACAGTCGTATAATATTCATTTCTAATTCGCGTAGACGGAAACCTACGTAAAATCGAAAATGTGGAAGTCGAAATATTTGTATTCGGTTCCCAGTATATTAATACTGAATTATAAATATAAATAAATAAATAAATAAATTATATGAACTCGATAAAAAACCTTTTACTACCATCATGCTAACCTAGTACTACCACCTTGAAAACATTTAAATATGATAGGGCTCAGTAGGACTACGGCCGTACCGTCCACTCGACACCATTTCTACATAGTACTAGGTGTGTTAGGGACTGTTGTGATTTACTTTTAAGAGAGTTGCAAGCAAACTACAAAAAATTAAATGTGTATGCTAGGAATTGGAACCCTGGATTGCTTATGTGACAAGCTGAAATATTAGCCATTAGGATATCGCTGCTTTACCAGTGCTTTGCGAAGAAATGCTATAGCGTATTCACGGTCCTGTCAAAAGACGCGCAGACGGACGCCGTGAGGTTCCCGGTAATAGTCCGGCATAACTACTTACTTGCTCCCAGGACTAAGCCTTATCCATGATAGATTTCCCTACATATAAAAAACAGCACTAGTATTTATATTGATCAGTCCTTTCCCAATATGTTTGCCGACAAGTTTGTAAATGCGTAGAATCATTTGCCTAAATTGACGTTCCTAAAATCCCCAACGACACGCGTAGACCGACAAGGCTCCTTTTTATTAAGCCTAAAAAGATTTCCCGACTTGGCAAACTATCCCTAGGGATATTCGTACGCTATCGATAGGATTCACATCAAATAACACTTATAGACTGATATAAAGCTTGTACACTGAATATTTATTTACCTACAATGTATTGATATAAATTTATTTATAAGTAACTTATTTAAAAGTTGATAGCATAGTGGCTCAGTCGCCTGTGCCTCACATGGGAGTCTGGGATTCGAATCCTTGGCATGCACCTATGATTTTTGTAAAGTATGATATTATAATTATCTTTGTATGTGTATTGAAACTTAACTATAATTGCTTCAACAGCA
This sequence comes from Phocides pigmalion okeechobee, assembly GCA_018251015.1. Classification (NCBI taxonomy): domain Eukaryota; kingdom Metazoa; phylum Arthropoda; class Insecta; order Lepidoptera; family Hesperiidae; genus Phocides; species Phocides pigmalion. The sequence continues at coordinate 9,759 of DWON01005801.1, forward strand.
AAATAATACTTAAAGGAAACTTGCTCGCCTACAGTTCTGACGTCAATCACAGATTCGATATGCTTTTAATAACGTACGTAGGCACGACCTAATGTCATATTGTTCTGCGAAGAACAAACAAGCCCAGGAATAGAGTTGATGAGCAATAATCAATGTCTGTATCCTGTTTGCAGTTTAGTGCCGCCCTCTGTATTATTTCCCTTCTGTAGAGCAGATTACCATGGAAACGCCACAATTACGCCATGTTTGCCGCCGAGCTGTTTCATTAGCATACAACAAAGACACTTCCAATCAACTTCTACCTTTACATACTAAACTATTACTACCACAGAATTTATATATTTTAGAAATACCATTCTTTCCACATATTATTAAACAGATTGACCAAATATTAGACTTATCTCAATAACTACCATTGTACTTAAAGTGATTAAAATGTTTGTATGAATATATGAAATAAGAAGAATTTTAATTAAAATATGTACTTTATTTTATTAAAATATCTGTTAGTCATATTATTATGATCATATGTAACCAATTCTAATAATTATTTTTTCAAAATTGTAGTGACTTCAAAACGATTATTATTTATATGTTACTATTAACATCACAGTAATTTAAAAGTCATAATTCCGTAACAAACACTTGACTTGAATTTATATGATTACACATGATGTATCCTGTAGTAATAAAAATAAATAATAATGGTGTAGCGAAGAGTGGCGCCAGGATAAAGCATTCCTTGTCAGAAAGTGGATTCATACAGTAAAATTTGGGGGTTGGTCGGCCAGTACTTATCGGTGGTGAGTTATATCTCTTTACTCTAAAACATAGCAGCAAAATCACAACTGATGTCAGGCAGAAATCCGGTTCCACCTGCGATTATGGCACTTCTAGTAGAGGACGACGTTATAGTTACCCCTATTCCCAATACCCCGGCTTCATCCCCCCCCACACCCCCCTCTAATTGCGGTCTTCGCTCGGTGCATATTAATATGGAGGGAATCTGATTGCAAGGGAGAACTGACCAAAGAGCGAATACTTATACACATTAAGTGCCTGATTCTTGAAACCATGTACGTTAAAATGCTAACTTAATTACATTAATATCCATCAATCTTAATATACGATATAATATGATATGATTTCAAATCATTCTAATGAACACAAAAATAGGAACGCAAATTGCTTTGAGCAAACGAGACTATATACACAAAATAGACGATCCTTAAGTGATACCTTAAGAGCTTATATTATCTTGTAGACGAGTATAGAGTTTGAAGAGCAAAAGAGATAAGGTGGAGAAGTTAAGCTAAGCTACCCGTAATTGGATGACGAAACATTTTTATTATGTACCGGGTACTCATGATTAACGTTTTTTTTTTTTGATTGCCGTGTTCACGGCCAAACACTGTCATGATGACGACGAGCCATGCAACTGGTTCGATATATCGGCAATCAAAAATCAAAAAATCATGAATCGTGAGTACCTGGTACATAGTGAAATGTAAAAATTCCGCCATAATATTAGTTTTAAAAAAACCTTTAATGTTTATGTCGGAAAAGTAGTAAACGAGAGGTAGTAGGCTGTAGCTGAGAAGTGTAGGCTGGCACGTTTAATAATATCTTAGTTCATGAAATGAAATGGGGGACGTTCTACACGTAATATAGTACTCAGAGACGACGGTACTGTCAGCTCCCGTGGGAAGAGAATGGCAGGGATTATTCAGACCTCGAGGGCTCCCTCTTTACCCGAGCTTCCTGTCAAGGTGACTGAATACCACCTGGACGGAGTCACTCGATAACATCGACCATTTCACATAACTCCGCAATATTAATTTAAATGTAGCGATCTAACGGGAAAGCACCCCATGTGGAAAAAGTGAAGAACACGTGTTCGTCCCAAAGTAAAGCATAATCAGGATAAGTTGTCTTTATGACAGGTCATCGCTAACTGCTAATCGGGCAATAATTCACGTTCAAACTCAAACAAACTAAAGTCGTACCTACTTTGTACACAGATACTTTGTTACTTCTCAGATAGTTTCCTTCAACCGAAAAATAATAATTGTTTCCCTGCGGATTATGAGAGCAACCGTGGTATCTCCCCGAGTGAACTATAGTTGTGCCAGTTAAAACATACATATGTAAAGAATTAATTCACACATCGTGATGGTAGCTACTTTTAAAAGGTGTCTTTCAAATCGTAATCTCCAATTTTTGTATGATCCAAGTCGTACAACAAAGTTACGGCTAGTGCGTATATATTTTGTGTCTACAATATATGCTTCTATAACATTGTATTTCTAATCTACCTCACCCACATAATACCTTGTGATACATTAAATATGACATGTTTAAAGCTCCTTGAATCTCCCGCTCCTAACCCCAGTAAGCTCCGTAGAACATAAAGTCGTGTAGATTAACTGCAGTTAGTGTCGGCATGCGAAAGCTCACCATTGTTATCGGAGCAAATTCTAATTAACCTTTCCTTTGTCATTTAAAAGCTGAAGTTATTAAGACTCTTTTACCTTAAGTTACATGGCAGCCCCTTTTGTAACGATACGGGTGGTTTGGGTTCACAATCCTAATACGCTTTTCTGGTTATTTCGAAATTATGTACATATTATAATTGTGTTTTGTGTGAGAAGAATAGCAAACGAGCATGCAAACCACCTAATGTTAAGTAATCGCAGCCTACAGACATCCCACCATTACAAATACTACTACTATCACAATAAAAGATTAATGGTAATGAAAAATGCGTAAAACGTTCTAATCATATTTTGAATCCGAAGTAATGTTACATTAATAATTAACATCAATTTAATATTATGAGTAGATCATTCCATTTAAATAAACGCCGCGCTTAACGGATTTTATGCTTAGATAATCTCCCATTACTAAGAGCTACTAAAGCTCATATTAAATAGAGTTAATGAACGAGATACGAGCGAGCTTATCGGCTCGGCGGTACGTATTAAATAATGATATTAACTAGAAAATCAGCTCAAATCATTACTCTAGACAAGCAACAATGCGCCCGGGGCCCGCACGTTTAGTTGTAATAAGTTAGCTCATTCCGCCATAATGATAGCTCCATTTTGCGAAATTATATTTGCCAAATTAAAATCGTTAGTCAAACGCACAGGTATTTGTATTGTCATTGCGAGAAATATTCTTTGTTTTTATTGCTACAACGATTTGCGTAACAGTTGTGTCGGTTGAAGCTGTGAAAATATTTAAATCAGGAATAAATATGTATGGGAAATATTTATGTAACAGAATTACCGAATAGAAAGGCAGTGAGCCTGATACATTTATGATAATTACGCACCTGCCTATTAATGCAAATAAATAAGTGGTATAATTTAGAGTTGATCAGAGAGTTTTAGAGCTCCCGAGGAAGACTGAAAATCCCTTAAATAATAATTATACTAATGGCGGTGTTTGATTTTACAACTTTATCCACACAGTTAGCGCCAAACGTTGACTGCTCACATATATAAATCGATTAGACAGTAAAAGTACGTTTTCCGACATTCATAACATAACGGGGGACGTTTTACACCCAATCTGCTTCTCATACCTGATGATAAGTACATACAGGTCAGGCGATACGGTAGGGTTAATTAGTCCTCAAAACTCTAGCAAATCTTGATCTCTTAACCGGGTTTTTTCTAGATAGATGGATAAGCACATTCAGAAGCTAGACGAGCATCTTCGTTCTCAGGAATTGCGGTTATACATCTATTTACGACCTTCGGTAGGACTTTCATCTGCTATTGTATCGATATCTATTACTACCGCGAATACCTAACATTAGGTGGGCAGCATGCTTAGTTGCATCTTTTCTTAAGCAAAATAAGAAGAAATAAAAAACATTATTTAATAAGACAAATAGTAATATATATCAGTTTAGAATCCTAATGTCCAAAGCGATTATGAAGTTTGGTACGAAATATGCGTTGCTGTTGAAAATTATAGCAATAAATATTACTATGTGCTTTCTATATATTTTTGATGCAATAAATTTCACTTGATAAAAGCATTAATCAATTTATTTCGCTTATTTATCTCTCATATTACAATAAACAGGATAATTATGTTGCTAAAGCAAATTTGTTCTAATATGTGTTTTGCATCGTTATTATGATATAAAACAAATTGACTATTGTAACTACTGTTAGTTGCGGTTAAATTTTATGAACAAACATCACAACTATGTATGTAATAATACTGGTATCACAATGGTCAAACAGAAATATGCATTTTTCTTTGAAAACCATTGAAATCACCCTTGGTCTTGATGATACGGTGGTACTGCTTGCTTAAACTACAAGATTTTGAGAATAGCTGATTTTTCAGCAGTATTTCAAGATTTAAGCAAGATTATTCTATTTTTTATGTTGGAACTGAAGCACAGCTGACACTCACGACAGCCAACAAACAGGACTCAATCAAACAACATTAATTTCCTTTCTAAAGTAAAAATGTTTTTACTCCTGAGGACTGAGGTGGTCGTTTCACTTGTAAGTACAGTCGGCAACATCACCTCTTCAGTCGAAATACAAGAATTGTTTTACGGCGAATTATAAAAACGGTTGTGGTATCTCCACGGTCGAATAGTCAATCACCTTTTAATTAAAACGGGATATACGTATATATATCCCGTTTTATTATATATATGTCGGAAGCAGGTGGTCGATTAGAATGGATATCTTCATCTTCAGACATTATTTGTAGGCAAAATGTGGGTATACGGGCAATTAAC
>DWON01005802.1:0-14531 GCA_018251015.1 Phocides pigmalion okeechobee
GCCCTATGTACGAGCTACCACAGCTACAGTCAACCTTATATACCCCTGGGCACTGATATGGGATTGTGTCTTTAGGTATATTATATTTTATTATATGTTCTCATTATACCATATGATTCAGTTTTACTCTTAAGACATGTCATTAGTACACAAAAGCAAAACATTACTTCGCCGAATTGTAAACATACATACATACGACTGTAAATTCTTGCGATTCATTACATCGCGTGTCTGTTCAAGACTGAATTTATTATTTACTCCCCTGAAATAGTTGGAATGGAAACGGTGAAGCGTAGTTGGATGTGGCAGTATTATCAATTCAATGTGGCGAGGTGAGAGCTCCCTGTATCAACATTTACATTAGTTCCTCAACTTTTGCTTTTAGACGGAACAGAAACCGATGCGCGCCGAATAACTTTGCGTATTGTTTCGCTTCCGTTTCTGTCCGATGCCATGACGTTCGTATACATGAAGTATGCATTGTTCAATTACGTTTAGTTTCAATTCGTGTCATTTTGATTTGTATTATAATGTTTTAAACTAAATTAGATTCTCTTTGAAGCGAGGCGACCGCCTTAGTCCTCAGGAGTAGCAATGTATTTACGTTCGAGCTCAGATAGGATGTCGGTCGTGTTTGTGGTTTTACGTGGATATCTATGGGTTGCGACTACTTAACATCAGGTGGTTTGCATGCCCGTTTGCTACTCTTTTCACGTAAAAAGAAATATGGAAACACTTTTTGACGTTGTGCTGCGACTATTTAATATCAAATGGTTTACATGCTCGTTTGCTACTCGTCTCACATAAAATAATAATAATATGAAAACCCTTTTTGACGTTCAACTTCTCAGACGCCACCGCCACATCTATTCTATCGCCACGGCTATTCGGAATCTAAAGGCTTAATTTGTAGAGAATCCCTTCTTTACCCTGAGAGTTCTTGGGGAGTAGGTACCCCCGGATTATAAAATAAAAGTTTATATTTTTCAACTTACAAGTTTTTGCGTGTCAGGAATAAATTATGAAAATGATATTTTAAAGTGCGCGCGCACCATGAGAAGGAAATCACACCAAGCGTTATATCCGCTCGTACATTACTTGTATATTTGTTCATAACAGTGTTCAGTTTCATACAAGAATTCATTAATTCGGTGTTATCGATATCCACATTCGTGTCTGGATATTAGTGAATTAAATTGTAATTATTTGATGGTTGTATATAGAAAGTATATAACAACATGAAGTAAAAATATTTATATAAAGTTGTTAAATAAATTCCATTTTAAACCATATGTAAGATAATATATTATAAAATGAAGATTAGTTTATCGATTATTCAAATATTATATTATCGAGTGTTTACTTCTTAAACGGTTTTTATGGTTTTAACCTAGTTATTCGTTACCACAAGCCATGCAAATGGTTCGAAATATGTCTATTAAAAGTACCTATTACATAGTACAATTATTATTTCTTACTCCTATTATTTTACTATTTTATCAATTCCGTAATATATCTGTGTTATAATAAAATCTCTATTTAATCGACAAAGAAGTATAACTTCTTACGCGTGGGCGGAAGATCATGCAAATGCTTATTTTTTGTCAGAAACGCCACATTCAACCTCCAACAATAGGAGGTCTAAAGTTTGTACGTAGGTGCGTTATAGGTGACAGCACTAATTTAGGTTGAAGTTAATACTACTTTACTTGTTACATTTCATAAAAAAGAGAATGTTGCTTTTTAAATCAGTATACTACTTTTATATATATATATATATTTATCGCTATAACTATACTGCAAAAATTACTAACAAAAATTAACTACAAAGCATCACATTCAACATATTTTTATTTAAATTCAATTGATTGAATCTTTAAGTTGAGATCAGAACTTAAAAGGCGAGTCAATAATTAATTCGGTTTCGAAGATAATCCTTTCTGCTCGACAATGAGTCCACGAATAGCTTAGAGAGGAAGAATGTGCGGTGAACGAAGCGAGAGCCGAGCTAATGGCGCGTGCATAATGCGGACTCGTCCTATTCATTGCTACCTGTCCAAACTTTTAATTGATGAATTTTATAAAATTATACAAAGGCTGAAGTATCCGTAGCTTTGATCGTAACTGATTTGGAAAGTTAAGCAACGTCAGTTGTGGTCGAGAATCAGATGGGTGACCGTTAAAGCCGTCAAAGCTTCGAAAGAGTATAAGAATTTCTTACACGAGGGACACATTATCTGATGCGTCTTGTACTATTAATCTGCTATTAATATGCATTCGAACACATGGTAAGGTATATTAGTTACACACACATTCTCACACTAGGATCACTTATATTATTGGTTACATGTAAATATATAGACTTTAAAAGTACCAATACCCACAAACAATATCTACAATTCGTAATTTAGATCTCTGTTTGGCATAGAATGGAATCCAGAACATTTTGCTTGTCAAGTTGATATGCTTACCGCAGCCCTAAACGTTTCTTTAGTACTCCTAGCCTCTGTCAATTTTTGAAAGAGACCTGTGTCCAGCAGACGGACATAAAAGGTGATGGTGATAGAACTATTTTTTAACTGGAGGTACAACTACCGCCATCATCGTTAGTCGTAAAGTAACTCGAGTTTTGGTTGAAAATGCATGGTTATTGAGTGCAAGCGCCTTGGCCTATAACTGTTTTTTAATTTTTTAATCTTTAATAATTATCCTTCCTGTTATATTTGAGCAACAAAAGCGTACATTGGATCATTTCCAACAAGATTGGAGCTAAAACGGTGGTGTCGATAATTAAGTCTCTTTCGTTAGCAGTCTTTTCTGCATGACAATGAGTCCAAATGCAGCTTACGGCGACAAAGCGCGGGTCTAATGACGCGTACATAACGAGAATAAGATGCTTCATTCACTGTTCACTGCCAAATTTTTGAACGATGAATTGAGAACAGCGTTTATTCACCTACGTTCATTTGCTTATGTTCATTTAGTGAATGACCTCAAAACGACACAAAAACTTAAGGAACAAAAGTAAAAAAAACTCACGTCAAACATGTAATGGTCTCCATGAACTAGGACCTACTCTTTCACCCTACAATTAACCACAGAATTTTACGTGAAACATCTATTGATGGTCCTTGGACACATCGCATGCTTAATGGAATATTGACTCAACTCAAAAAAGATGATTGTTGGGAAATCGCAAACGAATATTACTTGTTGATATATAACATTAAAACTGATATATCGCTGGAGCGATAGTAATGTGTAATTTCAATTTAATTTGAACGTTAGATGGTAGATGGCGCTATCAGAAGCCTATATCTGTATGTAACTCAATTCTGACCTGTCTCCTAATGGGTCAGTGTACCATTACGCATGCGATATGACTGACTGATATAGCAAGACTGCAATGGTTTGTCGTTCTTTTATCCCATAATTAACCAGCGTTTCCTTATTTTTCTCATTTTGAAAGGAGACATAGTCCCAACAACGGTAATGAGTTGATGACTCATAATTAAGTCGTATATTCAGCGGGAGGGTTGTGGAGGGTACATAAATTTTAATAGACTTACAAGCGAGTAAATACCTATTTATTATTAGCTATGATGCTATGTTCAGTCGCTCCGTGGGTTTTATACACATTTATGAGTAACGGCGATTGCTGACGTCACTAAGTTGATTACAAACTTAACAAATTCTTTTCTAAAACTTTATCGGCAAATAAAGCTGATCGAACATTTAGCAGTTGGCAGTTGGAGCATCCTAGTCAACGAGCCGAATGCAAATTTCGTCAATCTATTCTTCTCGGTGATAATTCATAAAATGGTTTAGACAGGTATGTAACGTCTAGTAAACTTTAGCTGTGGTTTCGTGGGTAGAATGAGCAGCGGTTGCTGCGGTGGTCGTATTTTTTTTATGTGTCACTGTGGGTGGGGCATCCGTGGTACTATGACTTTATACGTTCTAAATGTGTAGTAAATAACCTTTTCTGTAGAAAACAACGAGTTCTACTGTGGGCTCTGCGTACAAAGAACCCCACATTAGGATTCCCTGTGTGGTGTCAACGATAAATATTAGACAATTTAAGTATCACCCAGATCGAGAAATTGAAAATTTAGATATCTGTCTAGCCGGGAATCGAACCCGAAACCCTTGGCATGTTAGATCAATATGGTTACTGTTCCGTAAGTGCCGTCATATGTACACGATGATACACTTCTGAATCATTTTACGAGTTATTGTGTCACAGGGACTTGATAATTAAAATCTGTTGTTGGCTCGCGGTCTATTCTGTGCACATTATGCACGAACCATAAGTTCAGCTGTCACTCTGCACGGCGCATTGTAAGTTGCATTTAGACTCATTGTGGAACAAATAGGGTTGTCCAGTGACAACCCTATCTGTTCCACAAACCCTATATGTCAGTACATATACTTAATTATTTCTACTAAATCAACTAGCATAACGTAATTTGGAGATCCGTGTAATATGTAAAATGACTGTTGTTATAGAGTTTATTTCGCCGTTTCATTTTGGATTATTTCGTTTCAGTTTGGATTATTTTATAATCATTTAAAATAATTTGTGCAAACAATAACTTCAATTTTTATATTCTCAGAGTTTAAAATACTAGTAATAAATAGAGATCCAGTAACACTGTAAAATAAATAGGTTATTAATTATACGAAGTTATTTTTCCTTTTTAAACATTTACAGCGATGCCAGTTTTACAATGACCAAGGAAATCATCACAACACATCATCGCTGCAGACATTGAACATCAATATATTATTTCAAACGTTGTGGACGTAAATGCGTTGATACTTCTGAGAACTAAGGTATTACCTCTACCGAACCGTATCATACCGTACCTCTCCAAATAAAACATAACAATTGTGATAACTATGTACCAAATTTAAGATAACATTAACTAATTTAAATGCGTGTCGTTTTTTTATATGAGACGAGAAGCAAATATAATGCAAACCACCTGATGGTAAGTAGTCGCAACCCATAAATATCAATGTAAAATCACAAATATGACTAAAATCCTATCTGAACTCGAACATACATAGATGCGTTGCTACGCCTGGACTAAGATGGTCGCCTTGCTTCAAGGTGTAGCACCTCTCGAACCGACACACCAGTAATATTTTACGGCGGATTATGAGGGCGGCGGTGGGACCTCCTCGGTCGAACAATTGTTCTCCCACCTTTAATGTAGTTACAGAACAAATAATTAAACAAAATGACAATTTTCATGTTTATTTTATTTTCATAATAGTGGAGATTAATATTATTTTGGCATCATGATTTTGTATTTAGCTTCAACATAGCTTGCATGCTCCATGAATACGTCATCGAAGTGGAAGAAACGGAAGCGAAACAATACGCCAAGTTTATTCGGCGCGCCACGGTTTCTGTTCCGGCTAAAAGCAAAAGTTGAGGAACTAATGTAAATGTTGATACAGGCAGCTCTCACCTCGCCACATCGTATTGTAATACTGCCAGCGAACTATGCTTTACCATTTCCATTGTAAATGATTCAGAACAGCAAATAATAAATTCAGTTTTCAGACAGGCATGCGATGTGACGTAAACGCATTTGGCTTTTATCGATTAACTCATAATAATCTACTTTTTACCATGTCATGTAATCTTTTGTATCGATGTTTACGTAATCGAATTTTTATAACATGTGTATTTATTATATACTAGTCTTTTGAGAATAAATGATCTTTAACCATAAATACTTATTCCTATGGTGTCCAGTTAAGTATTATAATAAATATACTCATAACATGTTTCTAAGTATATTACTCATTAGTTCAATTACCCCCGGATACAGAACAAACACATATGCCCATTACACAAATATTTGTCCTGGATGGGACTGAACTTATTTTCATCATCATTTCAGACCTTATAAGCCACCTTGAAACAACTCGTGTTTCAGTTGTAAAGCTACGGTTGCCGGCTACATTTATAAGCAAGGCGATTATTTTAGTCTTCAGAAGTACCAACGCATTTAAGTATAATTAAATTATTATTATTAAATTATTAGTATTATTTACGTGATAGTACTTTTTATGTTGAGTGTCGATGTCCATAGGTATTGTAATAAACATTGTAAACTTTATACTCAACAAACACAACAAGCAAACATGCCCATCGTTTAAACAATTGTTCCGGTTGGAATCGAATCTACTACCACTAGCATAGTGGCTATGTTCACCAAACGCTCAACATAAATTCACCCATATTTCTATTATTATCTCCCAAAGTTTATCAAGATGACATTCGTATAAAATGTTTAATACATGATAACGTTTAATAGATTTAATTTTATCGTTCAGTTTATTCCAATATCCATGTCTTTCTTTTCTATTTCAACGCTGGACTACCGGGAGGATAAATAAAGGAAGAATATTTCATTTTCCCAGTATTACTAAGCCAGTGCGGTGGTTATCGATGTCTAGTGACACATAATACCATTGCAATGTTTGCAGTTTCCAACGGTTTTTAATAAAAATTGCACATTCTACATATTGCACTTTTTATTTCAGCACAGAAAATAGAATTCCTAGAACTAAGTGTTATTATGAAAAAAGCCGCTATGTAACATGGAAGTGTTTATCAATGTTTAATTACTTTCTTCATAAATCAATAGTTAGTGAAGTGTGTTTTATACCTTTCCTAATTTTTTAGAGAACTACGTGATTCACATATATTATATACAATGTACACAAATATACAATGGTAGTTAAAAACACTCTTATTGCTAGAATTGTGAATTAATATTTAAAATATAAGGGGTTGTAACAAATGGATTTTAATATAATGAAGCAGCTGTAATGAAGAACTTTATTTGTTGTAAGTAAAGACGACGCAAAATTTCTTAACTTCTCTTCTAATGGAAATTGCAGAAGGCGACGGGATAAAATTAAGATAATATAGTACTTATCAACGGCGGACAGCTGATATACTAAAAAAATACATTGCCACTTCTAAAGTGAAACTTGGAATGCCTCGTATTAGTCTTCACTCTTATTTGTGGTTGATAACAGATATCCTGCTGACGTCGGCAGTTATCGTGTGCTTTTACATTTCATAGAAAAAATATATATAAATATTTTTTATAACAAAGTGGTTAATAATCTTGCGAAAAAGTTGTTAAACTAATTCCTTGGAAGTCTCCAGAGTTATGAATACATTTGAATGTATCCTAAGAGTAAATTCGGTGGTTGTCATATTAATGTGTACGGTTGTGTGTTGGTATGTAGTATGCAAATCTGAGCTCCTGAGCTGACGCAAATCCGCCGGAAGTCCATCCAGGCAGCAATAACGCATTCCAGTCGCCTAGTTTAATCTTCTGCTAATCAGTAATCAGCTTGATAAGAGGTCGTTTCGGGATTGCTAGAACTAATATCGGAAATTACCAATATATCAAGATTTTTTTTTGTTACGGAAATATTCAAGTGTATTTGTTTCTATAGTGAACGCACTTTAATTAATTTGTGGGAATTGTTCTTAATATTATCGCGTACTTTATTTATTTTACTATGTGATAGATACTTACAATTTACGTTTTTAAATTTCCGCTTAATATCAAATTCGTGTATGCTGGATTTAAAATCAGACCTTAAGGGACGCTGAATAGCTGGGACAATATGATGTAAGACTAATATTATCGCGGCAAAATGTTGGTCTCCCCCGTCACTGCAGTTTAGAGAGTGGTGACATATTTTTATACTATTTTACTTAGTAATATATATTCCTATGTATACAGTTTTTTCAATTTTCCTTCTAGCATAGGATTTCATTTTAGTAATCCTTGTCTTCAAATTCTAATCTTTTGACCCCTGATTAAAGCAGACTTTTCAAAGAAGGTCTACTATGATCTACGAAAAGGATAGACGAAGACAGTTTGCGAAGAATGTCTACGAAAACTGTCTACAAAAAGGGTCTACGAAACGATCTACGAAAAGGTTATAAGATCTTCTGAATAAAAAAATAAAATGGCTGTGCCCTCATTGTCTACGTATAGATGCAGGAGACATCTATGAAGGATTACGAAAAGTGTCTACTACAGACTATGAGAAGGATTTACCTACGATCTACGAAGAAGTTATACGAAGTTTTACTACGACGGTGTTAATTTGTCGTGTTTTAGAGTATCGTTAGACAGCTAATTAAGTTAATAAGCTTGTAAATCGTATTATCTACCAAATGCTTTGAACAAAAGTAATGCACGGATTGTCCCAGTTTTAGTTCCCGAAAACGGGGAAGTTACACTAAATCTCCTAATCTGGCAACACCGATCTACCTGAAACTGAACGTCCCGTATTCCTAGAATGTTAATTATCAAATTCACCAACATAAAGAGGGATGAACCTTCGCTTGTTTCACATGTACTCGGAGGTCGTTAAATTATACAAACTTTCGGGCTAAGTAATTTACTTAAAGCTGGCAAGATTCAATTTAACTACTAGTTAAGATTTTGATAATAAATTAGGTTACTGAGTTGCTCACAATGGAATGATTTGCTAACCTGCAAACTAAAGTTAGTTGTAATTCTGTTACGCAATAATTATTATTATTCACAAGTAATAGTGGAATAGTCTAGTATTAACTTATAAATGCAAATTATTCATTTAAAGATTGGAAGTTCAGAAAACTCTTGAGATTCGTAAAATCTGTGATGACTATAATATGCCCATTATTGTCTCAATTTAAATTAGCTCAGTGATATAAAAATATTTTTTATTTCATTTTGAAATAAATATTATTTAATAACAATCATTATGTGTGTGTGTGTACGTGGTAGAGAGAGAGATAGATAATGGGAAAGAGTGACAGAGAGTGTGATTTAAATATTTATTTATGTGCACCCTTCAAAATTTGATGTATCATATTTAATTAAGTTCGATTTTGTTTTACCAATTCAGTTATCGTTTATGGAGATTAAACAGAACTGTTTAATAGACTCAAAAATCGGGACTTACCATGAAAATCGCCAATGCAATACTATATCCTTCTTGGTTCTAAGTCAGCAGAATACATAGGATGTATGTTAAGCAGATATAACCCAGTAATTATGATTGCGGCCATCTAATATAGGCGGTTGGGGTTTGTAATGCATGATTTTTAGAAGACATAATTTCGAAAAATCAAGTTTAAGAAGTTAATTATGACTTGCTTTAACGGTGAAGTAAAATATCGTATCGAAACCAGCGTACATGAAAAATCTTTATAAAATTTTCAAAGTGTCTGTGTAGTCTTTTTACTATGTATAGGAAGTTCTTGATTAACGATTGTTGAATTTTGATATTTCGAACCAATATTTCAAATCAATTGCAAGGCTCGTACTCGTGTTTTGCCCTAACCACGAGCATTGCAACTGGTTCAAAATATCAGCAATCGAAATTTAAAAAATCGTTAATCGTACCCCGTACATAATAAAATGTAAAAATTCCCTGATAATATTAGTTTAAAAACATATGTTTGTAGTCTGCTTAACCACGCTGGGCTAGCGTGGCGGTCTGTACCCTAACCCTTCCTTTTTTGACACAATAAAGGAACGCTTATGATGTTAAGCCGAACCCTAACACAAAAGATTTTTTCCGTTATGTATTTCTGGCTGTCAAATGCAATATTTTGTTTCCGAGCGCGTCGTGTGAAACACAGTTAACGCAAACATTAAATTCAACGTTCTTGTTTTCGTAACTGCTATTGTCATGTTTCTTTTGTCTTATGTCTCTAGTGCCGAGTTGTTCTGTATGGCTGTTACGCAATTTTACATAGTTTAAAAATATAGTGTTTTCGCTCATCGCTTTACACTAGGATACTCCGTTTCATATCGACCGAAAACGGGACTATGACTCGTGGCTGACGCGTCTGGGAATCGAACCGCTTTACGTCACAACAGATGAAATATTCACAGTTCTGTCAGCTTCAGTAAATTTTTATAAGTAGCTAGTTAGGTTTGGTTTTAATAACTATAAGTGTATTAGAGATATTACAGATGAGAGGATACTTATCGAGTCTATGACTTAGGTATATTATATTCTAACTTGTGTGACTTGTACGCAATTTACAAGGTAAATGAAGATTTCGCATTAAGAATTATTTGTTTAAATTTTATATCTTTATGCTTTAAGGATTGTAACACTATTTTACAAGAGGTTTTTGCTATGACGGATGAATTCTATAATTGTACCGCTCATTTTACCTATAAATTACTGATGCCAAAGTTTGGTACAGCTGAATGGCAATTGGAATGCACGTCATATTCATTTTGATCCGAAATCAATTTATAAAAAGATTCGTAAGAAGGAAACACATGTAAACTCATCAAATAAAATTCATACCTAAAAAAATAAAGATTTTATGTGAAGAGTCTCGCATCATCAAAGGAATATCGCTTACATTCATTCATTCAATGTTTGACTGAACGGTCAAAGCTATAGGATTCGAATTTTACGTTCGAATACCCAACTTATATGTGCGAGTAAATATTATAAGTACAAACTGAACACATCTTCTATTTGCAGAGACTTCGGAGGAGAGGAAAAAGATAAAATAAATAAGTAATAACTTTCGAATATTTTTTTCCTTCAATTTAGCGTTAATAACTTCCGGTAACTTTATATTCGGGATTTTGTTTTTGTATCCTAATTTTGATATAAAATCTAATAATTTCGTTAAAGGAGATATAATAGTAATTTAATTACGGATCCATATAATGTATACCCGTATTGTAGCGACTTAGAATATCATAGATTACCCTTTTCTCGTGAATGTAGTAACTTTCTGAGGATTCAATCCAAGTCAATTTCTTGTATAATTCTCAGGAAAGGTTATATTCATTAGCTGAAGTTGTGTCGTTTGTTACAAAAATAAATACACTTAATCTGATTGTAACTGCTCACTACTAAAGCTACTTTTGGTTCTTAGCTGATTGCTGTACATCCTGTGAAGTTGTTCATGTATTCTTTTTACTAACATTCATAAATAGTGGCGGTGACTTATTTTCTTTATTCAAGGGCCTATGTCCAGCCTTTTCTAAAATCCACACAATTCAAGTCTAGTTCCTTCCCAGAACAAGTAGTACGTAGATAGTAAAATAATAAAAGCAAATTAAATTTGTTTCTTTACTTTACCTTACTAGTCATGCTCCGGGCCTTCACCTGTATGTAAAACTCGGATACATCACTTCACACTAATCGTCTGCATCTGCGTTTCCGTTCTCGCTTTGTATATTTCTTACTTAAATTTACTTTGTAATTGCCCCGTTCCTTAATAAAATAAATGGTCTGTGTAGCTCAAGAATATGTTTTAAAATCTAATTGGTAGATATAGAGATTTACGCGATAAATTTTTTTTTGTCTTTATAACGATAGTATGTATGTAAAAAACACAACATTCATATGGTGAATTCAATACGACGCATTGTAAAAATCTGTTAAAACCAAGTGAATATTGTTGGAATATAAAATTTTAAGTAAAAAAAGTAAAATAATAATGATGTACCAATAGCGTGAAAACGTTTATACTTAACAAAAGAGGAATTGTGTCCGTAAAAATGAAACGCGAGAAAAAGTCGCTTTAAGTTAACAATGCAGCGATGAATATCTTGAGCATTAATTGCTTTACTGTTTGCTGAGCACACTTCACAGTGTTAATGACTGTTTGATATAGTTCAAAGTGTGTATTTACCTTACTGTAGTTACTTTGTTTTTGAACGACCGCTCGCTAGTCAACACTAACTTGTAATTTTAAAGCTACGTATATGTAGGTACATTTTTAACTGCAGCTCTGTAAACATGGCAGTCGAACATGTCAACGAAACGATGTAAAAAGGCTAACAGAAATCACATGGGCATGGCAGCCTTCGACAACTGAAACGCCTGTTGTATTTTCAGATATTAAGCTACCTGTTTTTTAACTATCGCATTTTATATCTGACTTTTATAAATTATTACTCATATATTAAAGTAATAATTTTTCAGCGAAACCTTCGTTATATTTCATTATTTTTCTTAAACACTTTTATTGAGGATTGTGAACAGAGTATTCTCACATTTATACCAGCAGGATTTGATTCAAGATTTATTTTTACATAATGAATATTTTTATTTAAAGTTAGCAAGGAGTATTCTGTTAGTAGTTTTTTCTGGAATCCATATTTTTTATAGGTTGGTCATTTTGTTAAGATAGGAACATTAAGACATGTAATTATAGTAAAATTTTATATTAGTCTTTAAGAATAATAAGGCCTCCCTTATTAATTATTACTTGTAAGTCATCGGTCTTATTGCGAATTATCAAGTGAAATTTTGTAAAATATTCGCGAATACAGTTACAAATAATATAAAATAAAACAATATATATGGTGAACTATAACTTACGAAAACCGAGATAAGTGTTTTATTTTCTTTACGTAATTTCATTGAAATGTGATGAACAAATACCACCGATTTACCTCAGAACGCAATCCAAATACTAAACCTGAACCGGATATTAGAGAGCTCAGTCAGGTCCGGTACAAATACCATAATTTAATTAGGATTACGAAGTGTCTGTTGTACAAAACAGGTAGATTCATAAGTACACATTATCTGCTTAATTAACAGAAATACATAGGCGTAGAATCGCGGCATGTGTTGATCGTAAATATTCGACAAAGTTTTTTATGGGAGAAGAGTAGCAAACAAGCATGCAAACACAAACACGACTGAAATCCTATCTGAGATCGAACATACATGCGTTGCTACTCCTGAGGACTAAAATAGTCGCCTCGCTTCAAATTGTGGCCACCAACCGCACCTCTCCAACCGAAACACAAGTAATGCTTTACGGCGGATTATGAGAACGGCGTTGATACCTCCCCGGTTTTTTCTTTGAATAACATGTTAAGCAGATTGTTATGGTTGTTGTCAATAGATTGCAGTCGTTTAGTTTTATTGTAGGCCTAGTAAATTGTTTGAAAATATTTGACAGACGAAATAACCACTGATCCGTATTTCTACACTCGTCGATCTATATTTCCACTTCTTTTTACATATGATAGAAAAATACATTTTCTACTTGTAACTAATATAACTTATAATTTTATGGATAATAATATTCATGTCACCATTCATTGTTGATAGCAATAACTCCATAACAATAGCTTCATATCAAAATGTATATATGTAGTCGTGGTAATTCTGGCGATGGTTCAGTAGTATCTTGTTTTGTACTGTCCACTGGTCTATCCGTAGCTGCTTTGCAATTCATGAATATTGAAAATACAATACAATGTGCAAGAGAATCCTTAATTTCACTTACCTTTTTAAAATCAACGATGAAATGGAATTTAATTGTGATTATTTATAGGAACAAAAACGGAAATGGTTTAGCTTTATATTTCAACATGCCCAATCCGGTTGTTTTTCTTGCTTATTGCCTTCATTTGTCACTTATTAATCGATTTGGAAAAAAACTTTTATTACTTTCGAGTATATACTTTCTATTGGGTTCTATTTAAATTTGAAGAGAAAATACCATCCAGAAGGATAAATATTCAGATCAAGTTATTGCATTTCCGTCGACAAAAATGGCTAACGGCTCATTTACCTTAACATCAAATGAAACTGTTTGTTTATGAATTTGCATTTATTTATCCATGGGCGGCATTGACCATGTTCTAAAAGACTGCCTGATGATTTTATGCTTCAGTTATATAAAATACATCTAATCGTTGTGTTTCCAAAATCTCTCTAATTCTATGTCACAATAGCATTCGAATATGCTTCGAAATCTACTATATATTCCTTGCACATATGGGGGAATAATGGAATTTAACCTACATCGGAGTTCAGTGTACCTTGATTAAATAGTTTATGTACTACGACGTCTGTCTATACACAGCCAGTGACTATAATTTCATGGTACGTCTCTACGTCGTAGCGAATTACCACGCAAATATTTCCTTTCTGAATAGCGATAACATTTTTTTTCGTTCAAGATTTTATGTCCTCTAGAGGATTCCTTGTCCAATTTAATGTCCCGTGATCTTTAAACACTGGTCGATCAAGTCACTTCTAACCTAATCTTATTTGCCAATTTACGAAGAGTTATTTAGAACTTATTACATACAAACAAAGTTTCGCACAGAGTTAGTGATATAAAAATAATGAAAGAAGAATATAATTATTTTGCTAATGAAACATATGAATAAATATGACTTATCAAGTAACCATAATAATTACAGTTTATTCGGGCAGGTACCGCAACTGCCCTCATAATCCGCCGTGATGTAACTCTTGTCTTTCGATTGGAGAGATGCGGTTGCCGGTTATACTACAAGCGAGGTGACCGTTTAAGTCGTCTGGAATAGCAACGAATCTATGAACGACTTCAGACAGGACTTTAGTTCTATTTGAGATTGTAGATGTCGATGGCTGGAAGTCACTATTTAATATCTAGCATTCTTGTTTGCGACTTTTGAAAATATACTTTGTTCAATCCTTGTTAATATGTTGGTGGG
>DWON01005803.1:0-14528 GCA_018251015.1 Phocides pigmalion okeechobee
GTACGAGGCTACAAGTATAAAAGTATGAAAAATTCGGTCTTTTATCATTGGGTCGATCAAGAGGAGACGAAGGTCAGCTCAATCATAATGGGACTACTTTAATTTACACCGAAATTACGTGGCCTGAAAAAAGTAATTTATATGGAGACATTACAAATGTAAATTAGCAAATTTAACTGCAAAATTGAGGAGAAAATACATTTAAGTACAAGATATTGGAACGTGAGCTGCATGTAATACGAACTTAAATTAATTGCCATATAAATAAAATCTCTACTATTAGGTATATAATAGTGAAACATTTTCCCTCTGTTTTTTGTTAGTGTTACTATCACTTTAATTTACTTCAAAATTTTGTACATATAGTGTCTGCATATCTGGTCTAGTTATAGGCTATGTATTATATCAAGACCGAACAATTACCAAAAGTATATATATTAAAGTATGGTTAAAACTATTTTGCAACAATCCGCAATATACTACAAAGATAGGAAAAAGTGAAGAGAGTAAACACATGTACCACCACTCTCTTTACTTTTCCTATTTTCAAAGTTCGTGCATGGAATATACCTATACCATTATGAATGGTGGTAGCGGAAATGCATGCTGTTTCCGACAAGTAACGCTTGATATTCTTAACTATCTAAAAGAAAACAAAAACATAAGCGCTTTTCAATATCTATTTAATCTATATATGTACTTGGCATTTAACTCTATATTACTTGGAAAAAGTCGCAGGTTAACGCTAACTTTGCATATTCCAAGTAGCAAAAGTATTGGAGCAAAATTAATAATCTCCATGTGACGTCGGCGTTGGTTTAGGATTGGTTTTAAATTAGAGCCGATGCGTAATACGTTTGATGCAAAATATTTCTTTACATAATCCATAACATAAGGGCAAAAGCACGTTTATCATACGCTGGTATAGATATTATATACAACACATGAAACGAATTTCCGACTGAGATATTCCTGGAACGCTGACATGAGGCTCTTCAGAAAAGCTACAAAGCGGAATTCTCTTTAAACGGGCGATCCATGCGACTGCGAGTCCTTTAGTATTGAAAATGTCCATAGGGAGCCTCTTAACATCAGATAACTCGCTACATTGCTAAGATAAAGTCAATATTATGTACAACACAAATACACAGTTAAGAATCCTTGCCATAAATTTCTAAACAAAACAGTACTATAAGGAGATAGAACGATTATACAAGTCTTAAATATTTTCGTCTAAGTTTCAACTATTTTTAAGACGCTCTTGTTAGCTTGGGTTATATCTATGTATGTAACGGAGTCTTAGAGCATCATTTTTACCAATTTCCAGAAGTCTGATTAATTTGAAACTTTGCATACGTATCAAGGACCGATGACAATGCAATAATATAAAAAAACTAAATAATGGTTAAAAAAAACACGCTTTTATAAAAAATCCAACTGAAAAAGTATAAATAAGAAAAACAATGCGGTGTAAAAAAAGCGTGGGATGCATGGTATCAATAGATCACTGAAAAAACACCTGATTTTTTTTTATAAAAGTGTGTTTTTTAGGTTTTTTTACTATTATTTATTTTTGGTTTAAGAAACTTTATTCTCATTAACAATTAGGAAATTCACTTACATCAGAACGTATTTATTACGTACTTCCTTTTTTTAAAATAGGTACCAATAATATGTTCAAACCAATATCAGTCAACAGTTATAATTACCAAATTTCACAAAAATGTCCATATATAATTTATCAAATTCGCTACTTAGCCGAAACCCTTTTAATAATTTTTACTGGCCAATAGTTTCGCCATAACTGAGGTTAGGGAGGAACCCGTCTGTTGGATATTTTAAAATTAAGGCCTCTAAAAAAGTTTAATATATGCCAACTATCAAAAACTACCGGTTGCAACTGCATAATATATTCTCCGAAGCAATTAAGCAATGAATCCTTGCCACTAGTGGCCACCCATCCAAGTCGAGGCCACGTCCGAAATGTCTTAACTGTAGTACATTTGTCGCGTGATTGTGTGCGCTTCATTTTAAATTCGCTTCTTATACCACTTGAAATATTTATAACTACATATTCCAGGAACCATTAACATATAAACTCTTAGAATTTTCTTGCCTTTTCCTTACATGGCTATAAGGATATTCTCTTAAACACACCTGGGTACGTGGAAATTGTTGTCACACATTTTTAATAAAAGAAAATTAGAATTCTTATGTAAGCTAAAAGTTTTCTGTATAAAATTTTACAAGGCCAGATAATACCTCTAGTTTTATCACACTTTTGAAGAGCGTACCATTATTTTTCATGGAAATGAAGTGCCAATCTTTGTACTTTTACTGGGAGAAAATTTTTACTTGTTTTTCTTGTGAAAGTTACTAACTGAAATTGTTTGTTGCTGAAGTTTTTTTAATGAATTAGACTTAATAGGTATAGCATAGCGTGTACGTGTATTTAATAAATTAATGGTGATCAAACGTCATTTTATTTGTACACTTGTATAGCTATTTGCAGCACATCGCTGCCATCGAATATATACTCCGTATAAGCACAATCACCCCACGTTAATGCGTGTTCAGCATCAAACGATACCATGCGTGCTTACATACTTTTTAATGCGTTAAATTTAATAGGTAAATGGTAGTACACATATATTTGATAATTTAATGATAAGTTCAGGACATTACGTAATTGTATTTGTATTGTATACTTGTATGTTCGTTGACAGAACATCGCTGAACGTGCCGCTTACGCGAATCACCATACACGCACAGTCAGTCGTTATCGCGTGTTCAGCATCAGACAATACAGCGTGTGTTCATACATTATCACTTATTTTACTTGGTCACTACACTGTTCCCTATTCATAAAAGGCGTAACTCAACAGTACTATGTATTTTATATTAATTTCGCTATTAAGTTCAGAGCTCGTGTAGAGCTTCGCTATTTATTTTATGTAACCTCTTTGTTAGTAACATGTAGCTTGCCACTTTTATGAAATATTGCGTTACTTCGTAATCAATTATATAATGTTACCTAATATTGATATTATGCTATTGTCCGATGTCATACTGAAATATTATTTATTATTTTGATTAACATTTATTATTTTGACACGAATAATTTAAATATAATAAAATAATTAAATACATACACCTATTTCATTAGTTAAAATGTTGACGTTATAAACAAAACACTTTATTGTTATTATTATTTTGATATGATAACATGATGATTTTGACACTGGCCATTTACAAGCAAGGTTTTATAGAAAAATATACATACCCATGCGACAGATAAACACGTTTTTGATGGTGCATATTATTAAATGTGAGAACGAAATTAAAGATTAAGATTGTTTTAATAGCATGGAATGAACCATTCCATATATAGTTTTGGAGTTAATAGATCATAAATGCCAAATTCAATTGTAGGATCTATCCCTCCTTCATTATCCGCTATAATCCAATTCTTGTATTTCAGTAGGAGAAGTACGGATACACTAACGAAGCAACCATCTTAGAACTCAAAGGTGTACAACTAAAAGAAAGGTCTTTAGTCCTGATTATGTGATTAAGATTACTCGTAGATATCCATGGGCTGCTACAACCACCTGCCATCTTGTGACTGGCATGTACGTTTCCTACTCTTCTAGCATAAAAGTTCAGTGCTTGTAGAGTTAGAAGTTTGACTCTACAAGAATATCTAATAACTTTACGAGCGCAAGCATTATGAACTTGTGAAACTTCGCAACCTTTTTTACATGAGATGTTTTTGATGGAACTTTCATATTTTTAAGACTTCAAGAATACAACACTGTTTTGGAAAATGGAAGTGATATTCCAAATTAAAATTAATTGAAATAGTATATTCGTTCTTGACTTTGAAAACTTTGGTTTAGAAGATTCGATTGCCAATTTTTTTAGGAACCATTCGTTCCACGTTTAATCAATGATGCGTATGATAAGAGGGCTGGTTGATAACTCGCACAGAGAATTGTTATCACTATTCAAATCAAAAATGCAGCCAGGTCGGGGTATTATGCCAAATACACATTCTGTTCTAATTATAATTAGTTTTAAGTTGTTTCATTGAAGCTTCATTAATTACGCGCATTTCAATAATCAAACGTTCAGAACAGAATTCGAGAAATCTAGGATGCCACAAATGGATAGCTGCCGATCTCACTGACCATTACCAGACCGTTTCCGATTACACGGCCATCGCGTAAAACGATTACCATCTTATTCACCCAGACGTCGATTTAGTACGACTTAATATTAAATTTTACTGAGCCTATCCACCCCAAAACATTTCCTTTACCTTAAGGACAGAGTAGATTTTATGGCGGCCCAAAGTTTATGGCGTATTCAGCTTGTTTCCCTTATCATGTATGACGTCATTTATATCGTGAGTTAATCATGTGACATACACGTGATAAAGCTAGAATATTTTCGTGTGTGACGTCTTGATTATCGATTAAACGTGTTTCACGGGATGGAACTTTTTTGTTAATTACATTATTATCGACGTTAATGTATCGTTGACTGGCATTTTCATCTGGTGGTAAATGACCCTGACAATCGATTCGGAGGATTTGGTGGAAAATTACTTTAACACTTTTCACGCACGAGTTCACGAGTTCATGAGTTCACGAATTCACGAGTTCATGAGTTCACGAGTAGTACGCTTGCAGCTAGTACATATCTGTCGTATACGTACAAATCTGTATGGTTACTGAACTAAATTTAGAGAATTGTCGGCGCATCTTCGGTCTAAAGAATACAGCTCCAACTTAATACAGCCTCCCGCCACGCTGACTCGATATAGTATAAGAACGCCGTAGTCAAAGTGTTAACACATATGTATTCTTTATATATTAATTTAATTTGAACTCATATTATAAGTAAGCCGTGCATTGGCAGTGGAAACTCGCTACTCGATTGCCCTTGCTGAGCTCAGATTAGGTTATAAATAAGGTGAGGTGAAAACACCTGGGTTATTGCTCGGACCCTTTGATTAATACCCCCCAGACGCCGTAAAGTGCCCCAATATTCTGGGCGTGCTGATAAATGTCTAATTAAGTAATATTACTGGATATTGGAAATGAAACATCGATTCTCTTGTATACGATAAAATCGATAATCTCACGCAAAGAGATTCGTTTCGATCTCCGACAAGGACATCTGAATAATTAATTGCAATGCCTGTTCTGAGTTTAAATGGACACCTAGACCTAGAACAGACATTGCACACGGACATGCTCTTGTGCCTTTCCTTGTATCTACGACACATGACTACGCACATGATCAGATGTAGCTATTGATAAAATCTTTCAGGTGAAGTTTCCATCAAAATTATGTTGGCGAATTGACCGAAAGATAGATATTTTTTTTTTATTGTGAAAGAGTAAGAAATGGGCATGTCGGCCACCTGACGTTAAATGGTCACTGCAGCCCATGGACAACCACATCCAATCTCAAGTAGAACAGAAGTTCTATTTAAGGATGGACGCGGATGCGTTCCTAATCTTGAGGACTAAGATGGTCGCCTCCAATAATGTGTAGTTCTATTTGATTAAAGTCTAAATTATTTGGTAAGTACAGAACTCACACGGTGTGTGTCTCATAGTCAACATTTTAATTTAAATTATGATTACGATAATAATGATTACGACTATTGACTTCCATCTTCAAACAGATAATATTTCACATTTACACGCTTGGCGTTCAACCAGTATTTGTTTATTTTCCCACAGAGAGTAATATACTTGAGCTATCCACATAACTGCGTTCCCGCAATTCTTCCCGCAGGACTTCAGTCAGTGCAAACGTCCATTACAGGGACTGAAACGGGTGCCACTCGAGCTACAAGATCCCCGGGGAAATATCATGCGATTCAATGTTGCTTCGAAAGTGGAACAAATATTTTGAACCGCATTTCCTTAGAGATTTTATCGGTTAGATTTAGACCCTAAGAATGCAGAACTGCTAGAAATACGAAATATATTTTTTGTTAAAAAAAAAACTCTACTATTTATACAACAGATTTTTATCACAGGTTTTTATTGTACACATATGTATGTACAAATAAGATATAGTCTCACATTTGATTAACACTGCTAGTAACAAGAGACCTGTTTTATATTTCGCTCAGAGTTTTACGATTGCTACACAGCGTTTGAACGCATCCAGCCGCATTTGCCGTTCTTTCTATTATGCCGCATGGACACGGACATTCTGTAAATTGTTTAGATTAGGCTTTTACTAGACTTACATTTAGGGTATTCCATTTAAAGTAATTCATTTACAGTACGTTAGGTTAGGTTACTTTAGGTTATGTAAATTAATATTTAAATGACATCTAAATAAAAATCATATCCACTTGGCAGCATTTTTATTTAACTTGGGAGCTATATTACGTTTTTAGTCCAACTGGATCAATCTTTTTATTTTTAAACACGGTAATATTTCTTATTTATATACATATATGAAGGGATAACATTTCGAAAACAAAGCTAACTAATAATAATATATAACAATATTGATACTAAAAGGTTATAGTCTTTTTCGGGTATATTGTCTTTGGATATTTGTACATACTTATTACTTGACGCAAGTACTTTTTAATAGTAATACTATAAGTTACCATGTCATGCCCATGCGGCATGGTCCAAGTACGCTAGCCGCATTCTCGCGTATATTCTCGATATATGAACCAGCCCTTGTCGCCAGCGTCGTCTATCAAACGAGCTATTAATTATTTGAAAAATGAAATTAAATAATAACTATT
Organism: Phocides pigmalion okeechobee; assembly: GCA_018251015.1. NCBI lineage: Eukaryota > Metazoa > Arthropoda > Insecta > Lepidoptera > Hesperiidae > Phocides > Phocides pigmalion. The sequence goes on from DWON01005803.1 coordinate 6,791, forward strand.
ATAAATTTTATTTTATTTCATAATTTCAATCTGGATATTATAAAAAAATAGTGATAAACAGGGCGACCATCTGAGTGTTCAAGTTTAGCAACGCGTTAGGTGCTAGGCAGGCTTTATTTTTGTTAATCTAAGGAAAGTAAGTACAATGCAGCACAATGACGTTTCGTGTGTACTCGTTTTGTGAGAGAACAAGCTGTGAACCCGGTTTGACCCGTATTTAAAAACCCGACTGCCCCGTATTACCCTTAACATCTTCAGTCTCGCTTTGCATACTTTTATGCAGTTAAATAGTTTAAATAAGGTGCCACCGCCCTCATAATTCACCATCGTAACTGTGATATGAAGAGTTACAGTTGCCAGTGACACTTAGTAGCAAGACGAATTACTTAGCCCTCAGGAGTAACAATACGACTAGGCTACACTAAACTTAGATGCAAAGCGATGAATTTAGTCGCCAAGAATAACAATACGGCTAGGCTACACTACACTTAGAAGCAGGTCGATCAACTCAGTCCTCAGGAGTAACAATAGGACTAGGCTACACATCACTTAGAAGCAAGGTGATCCACCCAGTCCTCAGGAGGAGATTCTTGCTTTTATATAAGCTCTCACTGTTCGTCCTATAACTATTATATTTTCTTGTTATATGTTTTTCTCAATTTATAAAGCATACATACAGAACTTATCTCGTTCAAGCAAACGAACAAACAAATTCTAAATCTTTAAAATATTACATACCACTAGCGACCCGGTCCCAGCTTCGCTCGGGTAATATTGTTTATATTTATTTACATTTTTTTTCATACACGCATCCAGTTTCAAAAACTAACAATTAGAAACATGCATATATTTCGAACAACAACGGATACTATATTAATTTAGTATTTAATTTCCCGCCCAATTAACAAAAAAATCTTAACTTATTATGCACCAAAACCTTCCTCGGGAATCTCTGTACCTCTTGTTGAAAACTATAAGAAAATCCGTCGAGTACTTTATGAGTTTTTCATGAACAGACAGACGCGACGGGGCAACTTTGTTTTATAATATTTAGAGACGTATACTTGAACTAATAATAACGAGAAGAAATTTCGAAAGACTAAATATAATATTGGATGGTAAGTTGAAATTGTGAGTGGGCGTAGGAAAAGGAATGACAGTCGACTTTTTATTCATAAAAAATATTTAGCGTTCTCGCGTTACGTTAAGGACATCGGTCTCTACCCACGCTCCGCTCTTACTTTTCCAATCGAAAAATATCCTCGTCAAATTATCTGACATATTTTTATACAGAACCCTTACAACTCTTTAGCATCAAAATATAATAGTTCTGATCCAAAGACGGTCAATCAAGTTAGCCCTGAAAATAAAAATGAATTGATTTGTCGCAAAAACATTGATTACATGTAAATTGTGAAAGGTGGTAGATCCGTTAGAGCTCACCCGGGGCGGCACCACCGCCACCCTCATAACCCGCCGTAAAGCAACATGGTCTTCATATATTGTGTTTCGAGTGGAGAGATATGATTGCCTGATACACATTATTGGAGGCGACCATCTTAGTCCTCAAGAGTAGGAAAGCATCCACGCCCATCCTTAAATAGAATTTCTGTTCTATTTGAGATTGGACATGGTTGTCCAAGGGCTGCAGTGCAGCATCAGGTGGCCTGCATGGCCATTTCTTACTCTTTCATAATAAAAAGAAAAATTAAGTAATTACACCTAATTGTAACTTTGTCGTTGTAGCAATGTAAAGTTTATAAAACGTTTTTACGCTGTAAGAAGTGTTACTCACGATAAATGTTTAGAGAATATATTACCCCCGTTTCGTAAGGTTTTTGTTATAAGAGAAAAAGCAGAGAAAAATAGCATAAAATAGAAATTATTTGTTTACATTAAAAATGTGTAAGATTGGTTATGTTGGATAAATTATAAAAGATCAACTTCATCTTCATTTTCGTTTTCACATTTCACTACAAGTTTATCTTAATCTTAACTTTCGTTACAATATTTCGTTATACGCACCGCCATTTTTTTTCAACTCCCGCCCTTTTTATACTTTTTTTCTTAAATCCTATCTTCCTATGGCCAGTGTCAGGAATCAATATTCTCATTCTCATAAAAAATAATAAGAAGTATTTAATGTAGTTTAATTAAGTTCAACATCTTAACGAATAACATAAATATATATTTATGTTATTTTCTTTATATTATAATTCCTATCAAAATAATATTGTCATACTACAATAATATTGAATTATGATGTCGAAAAATAGCATAATATCAACATAGTAACCCTACAACTACATCCAGTGTTTAATTATTTCTATTCCAAATATTAATTTACGCTATAAAACATTTATTTATTAAAAATTGCTTATTGTTATTTTAAATACGTTCGCCATTTATGTTACGTAAATGATTGTAAATTTTAATACCATCGAAATGAGTGTTTTAACTCATAATGTAAATACCTAATAAAGTTGGATAATTCAGAGCGAAAGCTTTGGTTATTAAATAAAACATGTCATCGCCGTTCCACTTACCTCGGCTAGATGGAGCTCATCAGGACGTATACACGATGTATTTTGTGCGAAGTTTTTCGTTAACAAATTTAATGTGACGTGTATTGTTCGACGGCAACACTTTGGTAATAACCTTTAGTCCTTTTATGTGGATTTAATAGAAAACCTTTGATCTGGAATATTTTTTTGAATATTATGTAATCGTAAGGTGGTTGAAGCTGAATGATCCGGGAAAGTACTTTTACAACCGTGGAAGTATTTATACGGTGAAACAATTTTGTGTTTGTGTATTCGGTTATCTGAATAATTAAATATGAAGCGTAAATTTTACTTCTCAAGAGTGGCAATGCATCTGTGATAGAGTTCACAATAAGACTTTTATTTTATGTGTATTGTACTTGGCAGATGGCAGAACAATGAATCGACCGGGTTGGTACCACCGTCGCTCTTATAATCCGCTGTAAAGCAAGTCTTATGCTTCGGTTGGATAGGTCCAGTTGCTTGTCATACTTAAAACCGAGGTGACCGTAGAAATAGCAATGCATCTACGTAAAATAAAACTTTAGCCCTGTTTGGACTTGTATATGGACCATAAGCCGCAGTGAGTTAACATCAGATGGACTAAATTTTCTTTAACTACTCTCCTCACACAAAAAATAGGCTATGGATATCTATGTGCGGTAGCGACTATAATAAAACATAAATTATAGATGTCTATGGTCGGCAATGACCTCACAAATATATGTCATATATGTTTATGGGCAGGACGACCGCAGTAAAAAATAATTTACATATATGTCTATGGGCGGAAATGATAACAAAAAAAAACAGGTTACAGATGTCTATGGGCGGCAGCGACCACTTGCCATCAGGTGCCCTACAAACTTGTTTGCTAGTTGACTTTTTTAAAAAAGCATACGGAACCTTCCCAGTAAATATGATTTTAATTTCAAGTCCAAATTGACTGAATAACACGCTACATCTTTACATAGTATAAACCAAAGTCGCTTCCCAACGTCTACACGGTTAGATGTTTCAAAATATGCAACGGATTTTAATGCGGTTTTCATTAATAGATAGAGTGATTTAAGACGAAAGTTTATATATACAATATATGTATTTCAGTACAGAAAAGCAAAGAATTTCGAAGGTTTGTAATGTGATGTTGCAAAATCATCTGTGTAAAGCCAGGGCGGATCTCTAGTTCATATTAAATTTATCTATGAATTGCAAGAATGCCTTTATTAAGTCCTTTTAAAATTGATTCTACAATTTTCAAAATTACCTCCGACATATAAAAAATAAAAGGGTTTTCATTTAGCTCTGCTGCGGTCCACCACATTGTTTTGTGGTCTGTTCTGTGTTCGATAGACTTATATACCTGACACGTTCTAATTCTAATCGGGGGCGCATTTAAAATTTACTTTACACTATTATTTATTACTATTAAGTTTTTTTTTATTCTGTGCTGAGCGGTAATGTGTCTTGGGACTCATTCTCCATTATGATGAGTATGTAACAGGTTATTTTAAATTCAATACTATTTAGGTCTCTTTAAGACACTTTAAGTCTTTTGAAAATTAAATTTTGTAGCGTAAGACATCCGATAGTTTATTTTATGAACCAAAAATACGTAAATTTACAAGGAATACGGTTACCAACTTTTCAAATAAAGAATAATAAATGTCGACTAAACAAAATAAATGCTATTTAAAAGAAACAGCAAAGTAATTTTAAATTAATGTTTCTTTATGCTCCTTTATTAAGTCATCAATTCTGAACCATTTTTAAGGTAAAGGTTCCAAGATTGTATGTCAGTATACAGTATTATAGAACAAAAAAAAATGCTGACTATAAAAAAACAGTAAAATGCGGTCTAACAGGATGTTTGGCAACCCTGCACATACTTAATTCTCTGCGGGATCGCATCACAATCTCAAAACGCTCCTTATCTCCTCACAAAAATCCGAATTATAAGTACCCATTTAGTAAATCGGTCACTCTCCTGGTACACATATAAATAGATTTATCTCATATATCGTTCTATATATACTAAAGCGGGATATTGGGAACTGTAATCTGTTTATCGGAGCACTTGTCCATCGAGCTAACAATCGATATCATGATACTCTATTTACCTTTTGTTGTCTCTTATATTCTTATATCATTTTATATAAGTACATTGTATTGTTGTATATTAACTATGTATATTGTATATAAATCACATATATATTATATGATTTAAACTTTTTTTGTAAGAAGATACGCAAACGAGCATGCAAACCATTTGATGTTAAGTAGTCGCAGCCCATAGACACACAACTAAAAACACGACCGAAATCTTATCTGAGCTCGAACGTAGATACGTTGCTACTCCTGAGGACTAAGATGGTCACCTCGCTTCAATTTGTAGCCGGCACTTCTCCGACTGAAAGACAAGGAATGTTTTACTGCAGATTATGAGAGCGACGGTGGTATATCCCCGGTCAAACTATAGTCCTCTCACCTTTAAATCTTGAACTTATATCATCGTAGAATTCACATATTTTACTATGTAACGGGTACAAAACAGTTAACGTTTTTAATTGCCGGTATATCGAACCAGTTGCATGTCTCGTGGTAACAGCTAAACACGAGCAGAATTTAGGCGCGACTTCATTACTTCTATTTCTGTAACAGAAGTTACAGAAGTATGTTCCCAAATGAAGTAGTCCCTGCAATATATGGACGTATAGACGTCCAGTCAATACAGTCGGCACGTACGGTAGGTAATATATATATATATATATATATATATAGATATAACCTGAAACAGCAACGTATCAACTGTATTAACTGTCCATTAATTAATGTCAGTGTAAACTGGAAAACAAAATATTAACTAATTTATATTTCAGTTAATCACTACATACGATATTTGTAGTGTTTTACGCATAATTACTGAAAACAAAGCTCATTAATAATTTATAATTTAAAGCTATATAAATGAAATGATGCAGATCTGCCGTGATATGTATTCCATAATGTTTAAAGTATTCAATAGATTACGATCATTGTTTTAGTTTTACTTCATAGATACTTCGTCCTTATCTTTAAGTTAATGTATTATAATCTATAACGGTGTTTACATTTGATTTGCGACATTTTTTTATTCAACAATGAAACCGTCAAAAACACTTTATCGTCTATCGTATTACTAAGTTTTGATGATTTTAAAGAATAAAAACATTGACTTAAAAGTGGGAGAACTATAGTTTGACCGGGGAGGTACTACAGCTCTCATAATCCGCTGTAAAGCATTACTTTTGATCTAGTTGGAGAGGTGCGGTTGCCGGCTACACTTTGTCCTCGGAATAGCAATGTATCTGCGTTCGAGCTCAAATAGGATTTCAGTCGTGTTGTGGTTGTACGTGGATGTCTATGGGCTGCGACTAACGTCAGGTGTTTTGCACGCACGTTTGCTACTCTTCCCGTATAAAAATACTTGACTAGAGATATTAGAAACTATTAAGTTATTGTTAAACACAAGTGGAGACATAATAGTTGCTTTCCGGATTATAAGGGCGACGATGGTACCATTCCTGGTAAACTATAGCTTTACATCCTTCCTTTTTTGTTCTCAAATATAAACGAATATAATTGTATATTTGCACATCATAATTACATTCTTTGATGAAATATTAATAAACCCTTTGAACTTTAAAAGTATTTTGTTGAAACAGCTCCCTTGCCGCAAGTTTTTACAAAATTTTCAAAGCTCGCCGCTTTACAAAGCTTCTTCTTAACTTCTCAACTCACTTTCAGAAGCATTACTGACAAATAATAGCTTTAGTTTTATAAGTATTACGCTCTGCACTCAAAGAACCTGGTAATGATAATAATATACTTTTTGATTTAGACTCTAAAATAGAATTTTGATGAATGTTTCATTGTCATATTTGGTCAAGAACAGAATTATGCTACAAAACATATTTTTAGAAAACTTAAGTAAAAAAAGCGTGCAGTTCACCTTATGGTAAAAAATCCATGTAAAAGAGAAACCCGTACACCTATAACTATACATAAAGAAAAGAGAAGTGTCTGTCTGTATTAACAAAAATTAGCACCTTAATGAGTGAATTGGAAAGTATATGCGATACAAAAATAATTTTTAAAATTTATTTTTGTCTTTTGCTCCGAGTAATCTTCAAAACGGTGGAACTGATTACGACGGGTCATTCACTATCATATAGCTGATGTTATAAAGAAAAATTGATGGTTTTTGCTTTGGATGTGGTAATCATCCACTCCGCCCAAGGCCGGCACGAAGGGGTACGTCGTGACTAAAATAACGCCCTGTTCCTGTTCTGCCCTTAAATTTACAAATACTTTCCTACTGTTAAAGACTAAAACTATCGCCTCGTATGTAAGACCACCATTATCTAGACTTTTCTACTAAATATTATGCGAAATAACGGGTACTCACGATTAACGATTTTTGATTTTTTAATTGCCGATATTTCGAACCAGTTTCATGGCTCGTGACAGTTTCGTCGTGACCACATAATGTATGGATTCCGAGATAATATCAGTTTAAAATCGTATATTTTCTACCAAAACTTAAGAATGCTCCAAATTGTGTTCAGTTATTTTATCGGTACTTCATTACTAAGATTCTGTCGTCTATGTGACATTACCAAGTATTTTGCTTCCAAGGTTTTCTACAAAACTTTCCATCAAGACGCTGAAACTTTGTTGTTCACAATTGCTTTATCTGTGGACGGGTTTCAAAGGAAAGGAAATTTGGACAACGAAATTTGTGGTATCGGCCATTTTTTATCAACATTTGAAATCACAAATTTGTTTGAAATTATCATACTCGTATTTCAAAACATTCAACAAATATTTTGTTTATCAATTTTATATATTTTATGAAGATTATTAAAATATTTATTAAGAAGTTATATTCAGTGTAATTATTATTTACAATTATCCTCGTAAAATTTATTAATATTAAACAATTACCATATAACAAAAAAGATACGTATGTTTACAGATAATTGTATTTATTTATTTATTTATATGTTTTTGTACACGTTATATCACGAAAGGAAAGATATATAGAAGAAAATATAGTACAAAGAACTGCTTATTTCAAAATGAAATCTCTTCCAGCAGCCCCGGGATCGGAAAGTGCACATGAAAAGCAAATCTAGCGTGCACTAAACCATATT